>CM044014.1:55288081-55430956 GCA_024085815.1 Flaveria linearis | reverse complement strand
CCAAACCTACCCAACTGATACCTAGACTATCCCCTCAGCCTTCTCACATTCTCTCTTGAAGAATTTAAGGAAATCAAGACAAAGCTCAACAACTGCATAACTCTGAGCAACATCTCCTGTGAGGAAGATCTCATTAACATCACCTATGTTGATGACTCTTCAAGTTCTCTCACACTAGATCAATTTCTTGATTTGCCTAGAGGAACTTGGGCCAGGCTGCAAGACTTTTGGTCTCAACTTGATTCTCTGAATGCTGAAGAGAAGAGACTTAGAGAAAACTGGCGGACTCTGCTGGATAAAAGAAGGAGGAGGATAGGATTCCTAGTCAGTCTCCTCGCCTAGGAAAAGCATAATCCAGTGGAGGTTCGATGAGAAGCTTCTAACAACTTTGTTTGGAAAGGGAGAGGATGGTGAAATCAACGGTTCAATGCCACTTCTCAGTTGCACCTCAGCAGATTGACATTGCTAAGCTTGCAGAGAAGCCATTCTCCAACCCTCTAACTCTGAGACTGCTGCTGTCATCAGGAATCATTCAGCAGTCTCACTTGGCTGAGCTAACTGCAAAGGCAAGGATCAAGAAGAGTGAAGTTGAGAAGACAGGGAAAGAAAAGAAAAGACCTACCACCAAGGCGCAGCCTTTCTACAGATGGTGGAGGGTCCCGGAATTGGAACCTATAGTTAGATGGGAATATGACTATAGTTCCCATCAACTAACTTGTCAGAGGGCCAAGGAAAGGGTACATATAATCAAGGTAACAGACTGGATGTTCTGTCTACAAGGATTGGTACAAACTTCTCAGCATCATGTGGGGAAGAATAAGGAAACAGACAGATATCAAACTTCCCGGTGCTGAAAGTTTTGAGAAGAAGAAGAGAGAAGTAAAGTTTGGTAGCACAGCTAGGGGGAGTTGTTGGATCATGAGAAAGGCTGGTGCAACCAAAATTATTTCACTTAGTCAATTTTATTGTACATTCAAAGGCTTCCGAAGCTAAGTATGGGAACTTTCGAAGGTTCAAGAGTTCTTCCGAAGACAAGTAAAAGATCAACTTTCGAAGACAAACTCTACTTCCGAGGAAAAGGAGAAGTTGCCAAGCCTCGGAAGAAGCAGTCTTCCGAAGTATAAGTGGCTTCGGACGAAGCTATTCTTCTGAAGCAACTTAACCTTCGGAAGACACTGCTATGAACCAGTGGACCTAAGCAGGTCTCTGAAATTCCGCTGCAGACTTCTGATACAACATGCTTCTTCCTAAAGAGCCATGTAGTTGACCATACTTTATTTCACCGTTTACCTTTTATGATAGTACATGTTACCAACCTTAGTTAGTGATAAAAGGTAAGTCAGGGACATGTCCTGACTACCAAATCTCAGATAAAATATCCGAGATACCTTAACCTATAGTCTTGTAGTATATGCTTTGGTATAGGTTTCCAGCTGGTATCAAAGTATATCCGGCTGTAGGTAGTATAGTATATAATAGTTTCTCATTGTAATCATTAGATAGATATTATGCTTGCAAGAGTCTTGTCCTTGTAATACTTTAAGTGAGAATCAATATATAAAATACCTTGAAATTTTACTTCTTGTGTTCATTTATCATGTTACTTGTTATATTGTGATCAACTCTTGTTAAGACCTTCTGAGTGTTGTTCTAGGTGAGTTTGAGAGAAAAGCCACTGTTAAGTGACCAAAACCGATCCTACAATACCATGGTTCTACCAAGGATGCAAAAAATGTAACAAAAGGTAGGTTCAATGGGGTGTTTCAATGTTAAAATCATGTGACTTTGGGATGGTGCACTTAAAATCGTTTGGGAATGTGAAACAATGATTGCGACGAACAATTTTGTCTGCGGTGAACACAAGGTTACAATTATTTTTTTAAATTTCTTTTTCGATCAAATACTTATTTTTGCAAACTTCAATAACTAAAAATTAATTTTATTTTGTTTCATTTATGAAAATCCTTTATATTAATAGGTTCGAAATTCCAATACGTGTTCAAGATTCAACTGGTGTTGTTAGCTTACTCTTTTGATCGTGATGCAATCAAGCTTTTAAAATAACAGCGGAGGAGTTACTGGATTACAGTGAAGAGGTAAAAATTTAAATTTGCTTAAAATCGTGTTCATGATTTAGTACGGTCAACCAAAGATCTTATTTTTTTTTTTGATCAATGTTATACCAAAGGAGTTGAACGTGTTGCTGGGAAAAAAATTTGCATTCAAGATTGAATCAGCAAATTAATTTGGAAAAGAATTTTAAGTTTACACACCATCTCAAAACTAACCAGTGATATTTCTGTGAGTGTCATCTTAAAAATAAGTTTGAAGTGGCCAGGTACATATGTCAACAATGGTGCAATACCAATTCTATAATTTATGTTATTTTGTGTCTATGGTAGTTTTTAAAACTTAAATTTCCTTAATTTACAACAATGCCTTACCCTGATAATGATTCATTACTTCTTCAAATAATCGTTTAATTAGTGAGGAGCTATGTTCTGATACAACGATTCTACAAGGTGAGTTTCAAAATCTTCAAAAGGCATTGACAGAGATGAACAAAGAGTAATATTTCAAGAAATCATGTCAGCAGTTGAAGGTGGAAAAAAAGGTGTTTTTTTGTATATGGTTATGGTGGAACTGGGAAGACCTTTCTATGGAAGACATTATCAGCAGCAATAAGATGTAAAGGTCAGATTTTATTGATGTTGCCCGAGTGGAATAGCCTCTTTGTTGCTCACTGGAGGTAGAACAGCACATTCTAGATTTCTAATACCATTAAATCTTAATGAAGATTCCATATCGCACCAAATAGCGACGTGGCACGTTTGTTAAAGCAAACAAAATTGATTATATGGGATGAAGCACCGGTGGTCCATAAACATACCTTTGAAGCCTTAGATAGAACAATGAAAGACATTCTGGGGTCTAATTCTTCTTTGAATAGAGAAAAAACCATTTGGAGGTAAAGTCATAGTTTTCGGTGGTGATTTTAGACAAATTCTTCCGGTTATTCCAAATGGAACAAGACAAGAAATCGTGAATTCTCTTTAAGTTCATCCTATATCTGGAGTGCATGCAAACTCCTTAAGTTAACCAAAAACATAAGGTTAACCTGGGAAGTGATAAATCAAAAAATAGAAGAAACAATGATTTTGCTAAATAATAGTTAGATTTAGGAGAAGGAAAAGTTGGTGATAGTGATGATGGGAGGCATTATTGACATACCCGAGGATCTTATAATTAGTGAATCATCGGATCCAATTTCAAGCTTAATTGACTTAGTATCTCCTTCAGTTCTACAACAATTCAAAAATCCACATTCTTTCGTGAAAGAGCATTCTAGCACCGAAGAATGAAACATTCAAGAGATTAGTGATCGTTTACGCTTAATGTTTCCTGGAGATGAGAAGGAGTACCTCAGTTCAGATAGCATTTGTCAAACATAAAGTTTGAATGATTCTTTACAAGAAAATATGTACTCACCTGACGTTCTAAATGGTCTAAAAATTTCAGGTCTTCCAAATCATCGTTAGCACTAAAGGTGGGTGTTCCAGTAATGTTATTGAGAAATATTGACCAGAGAAGTGGTTTATGTAATAGGACAAGATTACAGGTCATATCCTTCGTAATCAACTCATAGAGGCAGAAGTAATATCTGGATCAATATTGGAGCTCGAACATTCATCCCAAGAATTAATTTGATACCATCAGACAAAAGGATTCCATTCAAATTTCAAAGAAGACAATTTTCAATTTCAGTGTGTTTTGCAATGACAATCAATAAAAGCCAAGGACATCTCCATCCAAAGTTGGTTTGTTCTTGAGGCAACCGGTATTCACACATGGTCACTGTACATGGCGTTGTCTAGGGTTACAAGTAAAGATGGAGTTAAACTACTAATATTAGATAACATGGTAGATCTACAAATAAAACATCAAATGTTGTGTATAAAGAAATATTTAGAGATTTATAATTAATGCAAGTTTTTTTAAATATGCATATTTGTTCAACCAGTATATTACACTGGCAATAACCTAGTTATCAACTAAACAAACTAGTGATGGTTCCCGTAAAACATAATGTATTTTGTCTCGTGGATTGGATGCTCATTTTTCATTCGAATCAAATGACAACCTGTGTGCTTTGGCTAGTTGAAAAGGTATATAAAATCAGTTTGAGTAAATCAAAAGTAGTCATCAAATGTTTGAATATATTTAAAAGTAAAATAGTGTTAAAGACACATGTCCTAATCAAGAATGCAAAAAGCTCATAATAACCTTGTAATTTCGACCGAGAAGACACGAGAAGAGCTTTACGATCATTATCTTGGACATATAAACATCTTCACGTATCTTTGTGCTAGAACTTGCTTTGGGCTACGCTCCTAATATAGACATAAGGTTGGGACAATAAAACATCCACATCAGTTGCCAATGTACTTAAGCGATCATTGGTCAAACAGTTACCAATGTGCCAGATCGGCAGAACATTATTGTACATTCCAAAAGCGACTTTAGCAATACCCAAGTTGGGGATGGTTTGAGAAATAGTATCCAGAAAGGAAGACGTGTGATTCGTACGTAGCACAGGAAAATCAAAAACTAGTTTATAGCCATTACATGATATTGAGCATGAAAAGCTTTTGTAAGATCCGAGTCAAAAACCGGTGCATGAGATATTGATGCAAACATGGATAAAGTTTTTACATCAAAATGGTAACATCACCTTTTTTATTTTCAAAAAAAACATAATGATGTTTTGTCTTTGGTTTCTTTTGGAAACTTTGTGTCTCCAAGATGTAAAATATGAAATATATGTGAAGACTTTTTCATTTTAGTAGATTCCGTCTACCATCATTTTTTGAAAATCTAAGCATCACTGATTTTTAACTACTTAATTACCAATTTTTAGTATAATTTAGTTTTACTTAACTTCGTTAAGTTTTTATAGGAATTATTGGAAAGCATCACATTTTTATAAAGAAACTCATTTTTATAAAATTAGTCTTTGATTGAATTTCATTTGATTTATTATCTCTAGTTTTCGAATACATTCATGTTGTCAGATTAAGCTTGATTGTTAACGCTGTTGTCGATTTTGCACTTTTGAGCTTTACATGTGTTTTGGTCCTTATTGTTGTAGGTGTAAATTGGCTGTGATTTTCATTCTTGATTATTCATTAAAAGTGTGTGGACATGTATATGGTATATGATCATCCTAATTAACAAAATGAAGACACAAGTTATCTTAAACATTATCAAAACAAGGGATTTCTAATTTCACAAGTAACAGTATAAACTGTTATCCTAATAAGATATATAAGATGAATAGATGAGAAATAATGCCTCACTAATACGAGATGAAGACCAGATGATGATGATGAGCACATTCTACGATATGATTAAACCTTAGATGGAGAAAAACAAAAATCAACATTGTGATCATCCCACTCTCATAAGATGAAGTTATAAATTATAAACTATTAATTGTTAGATCGTTTTGGGACTAGTAATAAGAAAAATATGGTGAAAACGATTAATAGATGCAGATTTATTGGTAATCAATACTAGCAACTCCACATATATAATATAGAAAGACAATGAAAACAGTAAACTAGTATTAATTCAAGTTCTTTGTATATTTCACTCAATTGATTGCAGATCGATTACAACACAATTACAAAATAGCAAGTTTAAAAGTGTAGCCTATCAACAATTTACTTTGAGAGGTTATATACTAAGAACTACAGCCGCCTGCATGTAGGCAATGAGCTCAAACAAATGCTGGAAAACCTATCTCAGTTGTTTATTCTAGGGTTTGAGATCAATGACTAACTACAACCATCGATCTACACATGTGGCATACCACGGTTATGTCCTCTGATTGATTTACCGAAAGTAACACACGCGACAAACAAAATCGTTATGCAAATGAGCAGATGATCTACATGTGGTGCGACATTAAGGTTGTTCCACTACTCATAGAAGCTAACATAGGACAGCTCATCAAAAGTTGAACATTCATCAGAATAAGAAGTAAAGGGGTACCCGGTGCATGAAGCTCCCGCTTTGCGCAGGGTCCGGGGAGGGGCCGGATCGCGAAGCGATCAGATGTACGCAACCTTTCCTTGCACAATTTTTGTGCAAGAGGCTGTTTCCACAGCTAGAACCCATGAGCTCAAGGGCACAAAGCAGCAACCTTACCAGTTGCTCAAGGTCCGCTCTCCATCAGAATAAGAAGTGTTGTTGGAAATTTCTAGTCAGTCGAAAGTGTCTTTCTTATCATAATGAGCCTATGTATCAGAAGCATAAAGACTCTCAGAATACATGTTCTTCCGGTAATTGAACTGATTTTTTTGAAAACTGATTTATGCAGAAGCAGTTGTTCTAGCAGACAATTTGTTTAATGAATTAAATATGTTTTGTGTAACATCAGCCTCACATATCTTACCATAAACCAACTAGCAACATTAGGCAACCTAAATCGTAACATATAAAACAACCAAGCTTGTATACATGCTTTCAACCCATTTAGCCTATTATCTCATTCTTTAGTCCAATCAGCTGGATGTGTGGGAACCCAAACTAAATGAAACATCCTAACACAAGGGTCATGACTTCAATATTGTTTAACAAAATATACAAATTTCCATCTTGACATTTTTTTCACAACTAGCTACCTCCTGGAATTCATACATAGGGTGGTAATATAAACTTTATAAAACAAACTTAATTGCTACCACATATATTATTTTGTAAGTGAAAACAAAATACTTTTGGACTTTTGGGTGTGTTAAGCTTTAAAACCAAAACTAATCTAAGAATTTCAAGAATTCATATAAGAGGCTTTAGTACTTTACATACCAATTGTTGGTTTTTTTCCATATGATTTAAAAATCATTTGCAATAGGAGCTTGAAAGATGTTAATCTTTTCACACTTTAGACTAGGATTCATACACATTCATAGGGTGTTGGAAACACAACTTTTGAAGAGAAGTGGTACATCTTTATAGATTATGCTACTAAGATATCAATACCAAGCAACATTTATTCAAGTTATGGTAAGCAAGATTAGGGTTGTTCAAAGCGCTCGCCGCTCGACGTCCACTCGATGATCGTTCAATTTTTGCTCGAAAATGCTCGTTCAACTTCTGCTCGGTTGTAAATGAGCCGATCGGCTCATCGGTTTGTAAACGAGCCAAGCACAAGTAAAGGTCCGCTCGGCCCGGTCCACTCGAATTATATATATATATATATATATATATATATATATATATATATATATATATATATATATATATATACATATATATACATATATATATACACATATATAATATATATATACACACTATATATACATATATACACACATATATATACATATATACTATATATACATATATATACATATATACATATATACATATATATACATATATATATACATATATACATATATATATATATATATACATATATATATATATATACATATATAATATATATACATATATATATACATATACATATATACATATATACATATATATATATATATATATATATATATATATATATACATATATATATACCAATATATACATACATACATATATATATACATATATATACATATATATACATATATATACATATATATATATATATATACATATATATATATACATACATATATATATACATATATATATATACATACATATATATACATATATATACATATATATATTATATAATTGTTTGCCCTCGTTTTCGCTCGCTCGATGCTTTCTCGGTTGTAAACGAGCCGATCGGCTAGATTCGGTTTGGAAACGAGGCAAGCACGAGCAAAGGTCCGCTCAGTTCGGCGCGACTCGTGACCAGCCCTAGATAAAATCACCAAGTCAAGATATTCCTTTAGTTTATTAAAATTCAAAATACAACAACATAGAAGATTGTTGAGCAAACTTATGCTCAAAACAACTCCATGATTTAGAGAGGTTTTGTATCAGTTTTATTACCTACATTACCTAACTTCTCTATCTTTTTCACTAACATCTCTCTCTCTATTTCATATCAACGTCATATTAGATTTTTTACATTCCGTCATTCCTTTCTTCAACCTAGGGCCTCCATCTTTCTCATACTTAAACCATTTTTCAGTTAATTATTAAAGAATAAGCTAATATAAATACTTTAAATAAGATCATTGTAAATACAATAACATTTCCATAACTAAAAGAATTACAAGATAATACCATAATAGGGAAAAAAAGCAAGACTCATTCTCCGTCATCACCAAGGTTGTGCTATTTCGTGTTTTCAAGTTAGAAGCGCATGCAGCGTTAGTTAAATCAATGATCATGCGGCTTTAGAAACAAGTCTATATAGATTGTTTCCTTTTTTTTTGTTCCCGTAACGCCTTTTCTTGTTCTGCATCATGCGTATTTTAATTTGTTATTCCTTCCGCTTGAGGGTCAACTTCTCCGCTTGACATCCTTTATGGTGAAACTACTAAATTGAGAAGAGTGACTCTTCATAGTTGGGGAAATCCTCATTGTTGACATGAGGTATAAGGGGCACAAGACTTGTAAAGATGTTTTGGAAGTGTTTTAGGAATGATGAACTTGTTGAAAGAGTCGTGGGTTAAATTGTGGTTGATTTGTGAGTTTTAGGATTTTTTTGATAGTGTTTCGGCTTTAACCGATTTTTTTAGCATTGCGGAGGATAGAATCCATGAAGGGTTTGAGAAATAATAATTTTGAGGGAAAATGATTTAATTAGTTAACTCATAAACTTGTATCCCGATTAGATCACGTATATTTTTTGTCCTAATCTACGTCTCTTGGGTTTTTGAATGGCTACCGCCTAATGTGTCATTTGACCTCAGTCATTCTAGGTAAAAGGATCTGTTCCTGGAGTTAGGTTAGGGCAAGAAAGCTATGGTTAAAAACTACGGACATGTCAAGATCAAAATTAAAAAGGTAGATCATTTCTGTAGCGCTTTAGTGTTGAGATTATTCTAGTTTGTTCATTTATAAATTGCAAAAAAAAATAAAATAAAATATTCAAAAGATTAACAAAACCGAATTATTTGAAAAAAAATAGCGGATTGGAAAAAAAATATAAGTAAACTGGAACACTATTAAAATTTAGTGATCTGATTGTATAATATAAAAATTAATGACCAGATTGGAACAAATACAAATATAAATAGAAACACTCCTAAAACTTGTTTGCTGTTTTGTGAAGTTTTTCTTTTATAAAGTATGGTATGTATTTTATAAATTATTCATCCTTGTATAAAAAATATACTTGTATCTTATAAAACTTGTGCATAAAATTATTAAATAAATATTCTTAATAACTTATGTATATTATGATACAAGGAAAAATATAAATTAATCAATCACATGATTTAATTCACTTACAATAAGACATTTAAAATGTATTTAAATGCATACTTAATTATGTTAATAATATGTACATTTCTTGTTGCTCTTACCCTCTTAGAGCATTCATATTACAGTCCATAAAAATATGTGAGAGTATTTCTTATATATATGAAATGGTTTTGAGTGGTTGTGAGTGAACAGAAAATATTACTGTTCATCGGTATATTTGGGAAATCACTATTGAATCCCTATAAATTTTTTGATTTTTTAAAAGTGACTGTAAGTGGAGTAAAGAGAAAAATTAATGATAAATGTATAAAAAATATTAGAGTAAGTTACCATTTGATCCCTGACGTTTGTCCATTTTAACCGTTTGCATCCCTATAGTTTCAAAATCTCGATTTGCATACCTGACGTTTATAGTTTTAACCGTTTGCGTCACTAATGTTTTTATTTTGTAACCATTTGAATTAAAATGACTAACGGTGTTAGTCAATTCTGTTAACAAACCCCACATGATTTGTCTTTGTAAGGGTATTTTTGTCATTTTCTTTTAATTCTATTTTTTATTATTTTCATAACTCCATCCATTTTCAACCCACCAACAAAACCCTCCAGTCAACCATGCACCACCGCCTACCCCTCCACCGTCGACCCACTAGCCACCACCGCCATCTCCTCCGCCCACTGCTACTCCACCGTCTCCGGCGACTCCTTCGCCTGTAAGTCAATCGACAAATGCCTCCTCAACGACCACACCGACCGCAAATGCCTGCAAAAAGAGCCCAAAATCCTACACATCCTCGACGGAAACCCTAACATCGTCCATATCTATCGCCTCTACGAAGACGACAACCACGTCCACATCGGTTAGGTATCGCGCATCATGATATCAAGCCTGATAACGTGTTGTTCGATTCGCGAGGGAGTTTGAAGCTTGCGGATCTCGGATCTGCGGAGTGGTTTGCGATGAATGAGCGGAGGACGACGAGTGGAATCGTCGGAACGCCGTACTACGAGCGAAGTGATTCTGTACGCCACCCGATGCAGCAGCTACACCGCCTTCGCCACCACCCAAAACTCCTCGTAAAACCGACTTCGTGGGTGGTTTCCGGCCAACCTGCTGCCGCTGCTCCAATCGCCATGTAGGTGCGATGTTGGAGACTCCTCCATTGGATCCATTGATTTCATCTCGGAGCATTTGGCGTGATATGGTGTGATGGTGGAGTTTGTTACGGTGGTGGTGGTGGTGGAGTTTGACTGCTGAGGAGGGGAAGGTTGGGGTGGGGTGGTTTTAATAAAAAGGGGTTAAGGGTATTTTGTCAATCTATTAAAAACTAACTGTTAAATCTAACGACGTCAGGGTGGGGACTCAAATGGATACAAAAATAAACGTCAGGTATGCAAATCTAGATTTTGAAACTATAGGGATGCAAACGGTTAAAATGGACAAACGTCAGGGATGCAAATGGTAATTTACTCAAAATATTATGTAATTAAAACGTAAAGAGAAAAATAGTGATTTTTTGAGAATTCACTGTGAATGCTCTTATAAAGTATTCTTAGCTATTTATAAGTTCACGGGATGATGGTTTGGGTTTAAGATCTTTAAGGTCTTAATTTCAAACTAACTCAAAGGGGTTCATGGTGGAATACTAGCTTGGAGAGTCGAATCATTATAGATGGTTGAAAACTCAATCATGTATTAAATGTAGTTCCAAACTCTGTCATTCATAAGTCAATGCGACAAACAGCGTCAGTTACTTCATGATGATTGACATTGACAATACCAAATATCCCACCCACCTTATGATTAATATGATTGACTAAAGCATTACTTGATGAAATCTCCCAAGTTGATCGATGTAGATCAATTTTATATGCTCACAGTTCACTAAGGTTATGCGTAGATCAAATTTATACACTCACAGTTCACCAAGGTTTACACTGTCACTCTTATAGTTAATTAGTCATAATTTTATGCATCAGTATTGTTATTTGTGTATCAATATCCTTATTCTGATGCACATGTATTGTAATAGTTGTGTATCTCAATGATAAATATAGATTGCTTGAATCTCCTTATTTGACACATTAAATCGATCTTGATCAGCGTTATGATGGTTAAGAGTTTATTTCTGAACACAATTTGTTATTCAATAATAAGGGATAAAAACAAGTATGATTTGTTACAATGCATAATGTCTGAAACATAAAGTGACTAGCTAAACTCCAGTTGACAAAGAAACTAAATAGGTTCTTTTGCAGAAACAAGCCTGTATCATAAATATGTCGGGCATGCCACGTCCCATTTCCGGGCATTTTACAACTGTTACAACAAGAACAAACGAAAACAACTAATGCGATTCTCATGTCATCGCTTTCAAATTTAGGCTTACAAATACAATAACAAAGGCCGCATCCATTTTCTCCAAGGATGCATAGTTACCCTTCAAATTTCACTGCATAAGAATAATAAATTTTAAGCAAAACCCATCTAGTATACCAAACAAGATTGATACAAACAACTCATTTCTTCTTTTTTACTATTATTAATTGCTATTGTTGGGACTAACCTCTGCATCTTCACCAGATTTGGTGATCTCCATCTTTTGGTCTTCTGCGAAGAGAAAAAAACACGTTAATAAATAAGAAAAAAAAAAACAAGAGAAAATAAGTTCAGTATTAATGATTACAAAAATTGCTAAAGTGTTTTACCTCCATCCTCCGGAATGTCAGAAGTCCACAATGTGAGGTTGTCCCTCAGTAGCTGCATAATTAGAGTGCTATCTTTGTATGATTCCTCACTCAAGGAATCAAGTTCCGAGATAGCTTCATCAAAAGCTTGTTTTGCCAGGTGACAGGCTCTGATAGAACCGATGTTTAAGAAAACACAAATTAGAATGATTTTGACATATCAGATTCAAGAAAACCAGCATGGTCTTTTAAACATTTTGTTACCTTTCAGGGGAGTTCATGATCTCATAATAGAAAACAGAGAAGTTCAAAGCCAAACCCAGTCTAATGGGATGAGTAGGAGATAATTCCTCTGCAGCACTAGAAGCCAACTGGAGGAAATATAAAGGTAAGCACACGATACGAAATCTAAACCTTTATTATGAAATGTAGGAGTTCTTACAGCATAAAAATATGCAAAATCAACACCACACTGCTGAATAGAATGCAAGAATTATTAAACTACAATATAAAAAGGAAGTTACTTACTTGATAAGCCTTAAGTGACTGATCAGCTGCTTCTTTTTTGTCATTACCAGACTTGAACTCTGCAAGATACCTATAATAGTCTCCTTTCCTGCATTCCATCAAAGCCCATCACAAAATCTTTAGAACTTGAGAAACTTAAGTTCATCTTTAGTTGAAAATAAAAGGTTAGGTGGGCTTTTGTATCCCTTTTAGATTAGGCGCAATTTCATATATCCCCTTTAAACTTACAAATTATCTTAATTCTCCAAATCATGCTTTAAGAGCATTGTACTTTATGCATTAAAAACTTGGGTTTTGGGGAAATATGATATTCTACAAGTTTAAAGAGGAAATATGAAATTCCCTCTTTAGATTTATGTTAAGGCTATATTCTTTGAACAAATTGATAGAACACACAGCCCACTCAACAAAATAAGGTGATGATCGATGGGAATCAAAAACCGCAAAAGAGATGGGACAAGAATGTTCTTTGGACCTTTTTCTCACGCCCATATGTAAAACTCACATTTTGTAGTAGAAAACAGTGGATTCTCCAGCAGACGAAGAAGGAATCAGATGCTCATCAATCACAGCCATGATATCTTTGCAAATATCTGATAGCTCTGTCTCCACCTTCTGCCTATATTCCTTAATCCGCTTAACATTAACTTCATTGCCCCTTGATTCCTCCTTTTGCTCAATCGAGGACAATATCCTCCACGATGCCCTACGCGAGCCCACCACATTCTTGTACCCAACTGAGAGCAAATTTCTCTCCTCAACAGTCAATTCAACATCCAATTTTGCTACTTTCTTCATTGCATCCACCATCTCTGAAACAAAAAGAACAAATCACCAGAAGATCGATCATAAAGACTACAGTAAAGACTACAGATCATTCATCAAAAACAGCATATGAAGTTCTGAACGTTAAAGTCTGGTTTGCTAAACACACAAAAACCAAGTCTTTTGTATTCAAGATTTCAACCCCCCCTTGATTAGTGAACATGAGAGTGTTCATCTACACAAAATCCCACAAATCCAAGTTCAATCAAGCTCGGATTCGAACTTTAATACTTTTCACATAGTTTATTGCAGCGATCAATATTATTCCACACAAATTCAAAAGGTTAACATCGATTTCACTATCTTAAAACAAACAGAATAAAATTTTGCCCTCAATTTCGGGAACAAACGCGATATAGCTCGTAGGATCTAGTAAACCCTAAATCTAGCCCCTTTTGAATAAACTAATCATAGGTTCACCCCAACAACACCCCTAATTCAACACAACCCACCACATACTTCAGAAATGAAGTACAAAACTAAAGAATCATCAAACATCAAACATCTACATCTTGCACCGATTGAGGCAACAGATTATAATAATAAAAGATTGAAATTTAGATTAAACAACGGATCTATGATAAAAAAAAAAGTGATTCTGACCATCATAGCGTTCAGCTTGTTCTGCAAGCTTGGCGACATAGATGAAGTTTTCACGTTCAGCAGAGGCCGCCATTGATGCCGATTTCAGAGCTCTGATTACTGCTTTCTCTCTCTACAATTTGTATTGTCAATTATGATTTATGAGAAACGCGGAAAGAAGCATCTGTAGATGTTGTAGATATACTGAAACGAATATTTATTGTGGCCACTCAAGTTTGGGTTTTCACACTTTTTAACATGGGAAAATAAAAGTTGTATTCTGGCCACTAAACTGAAGGGGTGATTGGTCCGGTTGAATACGTGTATTCGGTTACGTATCGGGTCGGTTTTTGATCCAGTTGGTCAAGCTGGAAACTTGCTCGCCTTGGTTTATACTCGTTAAGCTCGAGAATCTGTCCTAACTATGTATAGAATTGTAACCAATGTCTTGTATTTTAATGGTATCTATTGTGTATATAGTGGTGTTTTTCTTTAATGATATTTGTGGCCAATTAATCTTGTTTTGCACGACTTGAGAGCCTAATGATAAGAAGGGAGTCTTACTAGCAAGAGGTTGTGAGTTCATAGGAAATTGTTGTTTAAAAAATAATTGGGGCTAGAAAAGGAATAAATTTGCACAACTTGGGTAAGTCATTCTAAACCGGTTGCTTGGTTTGTAAAATCCTTACATGTGAGTGTTAGACAATAGGTAGTATTTTTTAAGAGATACATACTAAGGTAACTACGAATACCGGTTGCTTGGTTTATTCTAACTAGACACACATAGAACATGTTATGTTAGTAGGATGTACTATAAACATGTTAAACAGTTAAAGGGTGGGGATGACAATCAAATCCGAACCCAATGAAAATACCAGAAACTCGAGACGTTTGAAACGGGTATAGGGTCGGGTAAACGCGTATGAGACCGGGTATGAGATTATTATTTTTTTGGGGTATGACACGGGTATGGGATTAGTATTTATTTTTTTCATGAGTATAGGACGGTTATAGTATTGCACTGTATACCCGTTTACTCGACCGATTACCCGATTAACTGTATACCTGTTTACCCGATTATGTACCAGAAATTATTTTTTTAATTATATATAATATTTACATTTTTATGTCTTTTTATTTTTTATTTACTACCTTTTTACTTAATAATTATGTGTTAGATATAAAATATTAATTTTCATATCATTTTCATTATATAATATCTTACAAAGTTATAATATTACTTGATATTTATTCTTAAAGTTAAAGATTAATATCAACAAGAGAACATTAAGGGTTAGTAAAAAAAAGTTCTAGTACTTATATGCAAATGTAGCTACATACGTGTCCTAACTTTAATAGATACCTGAGAGTATACCCAACCAGGGGCGGACCTACCCCCATGGGAGGGGGGGCGGCCGCCCACCCTAAAATTTTTTTTATGTTAATATATGCTCGTTTTCTCGTCCGCCCCCTGTAAAATTTTACAATCGCCCCCCTTCGAAACTCAATTTTACTTGTCTTCTTTCTTTTTAATCAGCCGACCCGATCCAACCTGTTACCGCGTTAGTCGACCGACCTTTAAAAATTTTCCGCCCCCCGTGAAAAATTTTTCTGGATCCACCACTGTACCCAACGTGTAATTTTATAACCTTAACGGGTATACATGGTTACCCACAGGTACACCTGATACCTGACGAGTAAATAACCGATGCATATGAGGTTGAGATTACTCTGCTAAACCTGCCTCATTGTCATCAATAGAGGGTTGGTGGCTGTAAACTTTAGAGGATTAATGATGTGGTGCAAGTGGATAGAGCTATAAAAGATAATAAAGTAATGAGCTAAATATTGAAAGATAAAAAGTTACGGGGGTATAAATGAAACTTCAGAGGATTAATGATGTACTGCAAGTGGATGGAAAACGACAACCGGGACCCACAGCGCTTAGAAGCTAGGGTATGGCTACCACTCATAGTGCGCCACGTAGGACCGACTCAGCACGTGCTTTTTCTGCATTAATTGCAGTTTCGTCCCTCTACTATAGACACTTTGACACATTCAGTTTTTAATTTTGAATTTAGTGAAAAATATGAAATTAACAATGTAGAACCAAAATTTGATGGGTTTTTAATCTTAATTTCACTTTGAGTTAATTACATGAAAGTTTCCTGTACTTAGGTCTGTTTTTGTTTTCGATCTCCGATCTTAGAAAATTATAAGGTCGGTCCAAAGATTTGACAAAACGACGTAATTGGTCCCCTAGTTGGATGGAGCGTTATTTTTTCTATTAAAATTTTAAAAACACCTAAACTACCCCTACAATAAAAAATAAAAAAGAAATTAAACTTATTTCTCAATAAAAAGAGTTAATTACATGAAAGGTCCCTGTGGTTAGGTATGTTTCACTTTCAGTCCACAGATTTGAAAAACTACAAGGTCTGTCCAAGGGTTTGTCAAAACGTAACACAAAAAGTCCCTGCAATTGACTAGGCTTTAAATATTCTGTTTAGTGCTCGTGAAATGATTAAATTACACTGCTTATTAAAAGTACAAATAATTATAGTGTAATCATATAAAGATTTTCTTAATACAATAGTTAATTACATAATAGACCCACACCTCCCCCTCTCATCCCCCACTCCCTTATCTCCAACAACACTATCACCACCTCCAGCAACACCACCATCACCACCACTGGTAACCCTTTCGCAACACCCGCATCTCCGACCACAGTCCCCGAAGCTTCATCTTCAACCTCTATTTATCATTTAAAACAGAAACACTCGGCATACCACCGCCACTACATACCACCGCCAAACCACCACACCAATACATAAGACCGCCATAGCACCACACCAATGAAGCTGGACGACGAACACGAAGAGCATCCACAGTGGGTCCTTATCTTTATCCATATAATTACACTAAAAATCACTACATTTTCTCTCTCCTTTTTAATTAAATAATAATTTTTATACCCTTATCATTAGTTTTTTCTCTCTCATTCACTCACAACCACTTTAAAAAATATTAAAAAAATTATAAGGATTGTACGGTGATTCATCAAATATACCAATCCACAATAATATTTTCTCTCTCCTTCACTCACAACCACTCAAAATCATTCCATATAATATACCAAATATACACACATATTTTTAAAGACTCCACTGTGAATGTTCAAAGGGAGGGTTGATGATGGGAGTGGAGTTGCGACTATGAACAGTGGCTGGGGAAAAGTAGGTGACAGTAGTGGTAGAAGGAGAAAGTAGCTCTTGCTGCAATTGTTAACGTCGAACACGAAGGGAGGGTTGACGGACTTAGTAGTGGTTGTGGTTGGTGTTGACTGGGGGTGGTCGGAGACAATGACACAACATAGAAGGGGATGGGGCAAAGTGAGAGAGAAAGAGATTGACAGGGGGGTTAGACTTAGAAGCGATAGGGGCATGGCGTCGGACTAGTGGCGATGGTGGGTGCCGGTGACGGAAATACAATCAATTAGAATTGAAATGGGTGAAAATTGATGAAGATGGATAAGATTGGGGTAAGACTATAAGTGGGACCTACCACTTTTAAATATGTTCTCTTTAATTTTTAATAATACACAAACAAACAAATAAAGGTATTTTGGTCATTTTAAAAAAATTAAAGGAATGTTAATGTTCCGTTAGTTTCAAGGACCTTTTGTGTTATGTTTTGACAACCCTAGGACCGATCTTGTAGATTTTTAAACCTAGGGAGCGAAAGTGAAAATAGACATAATCATAACGACCTTCCATGTAATTAACTTCAATAAAAAACAAAATAAAATGTAAAGTGGGGCCCACAAATCTAAAACCTTTATAAAACCATTCTTTCTTGCCTTTTTCGTAAACTCGCAGACCACCATCTCCCCCGTAACCCCGTCGCAACCAGCTCAACCCTCGCAACCACCGCAACCCTTGTAACCATCATAACCATCAACCATCGCCACCACCAAAACCACTTAAACCACCACAATCTACTCCATAACCATGGCCTACGAGCTGCGTGGACGGGAGGGCATGAGTGCATAACGGCGACAGTGATGGCTGAGAAAGGGGATGAAGAGGAAGAAGAAGATGTGAAGGAGGAGGTGGCATACGTAAATGAGGTGGTAGTGGTGGTGCGGTGGAGATGGAAACTATCAGAGGGAGTGGGGATGGAGCAGCAGTGATGTTGTAGGAGGTTGACGGGGTGGTTTGGCCAAAGTCGGTGTTGGTGTTAGAGGCAAAAGACTGGCGGTGGCGGGTGTGGTACATGATGGTGGTGGTGGTGGTGGTGGTGGTTACGATGGAAGAAGTTTGAAAAAAGTCTAAGGGGTTGGGTGGGTGTGGGGTGGCATTATAATTGTTAATTTTAATAGTTAAGGGTATTTTGGTCATTTTATAAACACTTAAGGGGAATAACTAACAGCCATCCACGCGCGGACCAATTGTGTTACATTTTGCCAAATCCTTGAACCGCCCTTGTAAATTCTGAAAATTAAGGACCGAAAGAGAAAACAATACTAAGCACAAAGACTTTTCATTTAATTAACTCTTTTGCTTTTGATTAGGTTTATAAAATAAATTTTCTTTATGCTTTTTTTCCATAATCTTTCCTCAATTACTTTACTAATTGCAATTTATAATCCAACTAGTAAAAAGAAACCTTCATTTTGAAAGCTTATATCGATATGTTGACGTGACAAAAAAATTATAACATTCATTTGGAAAGTTTATATCGATATGTTGATAAAAAGAATAAAATTGCAACAATGTAATTGGAATTATATAAAATGAGAAGATTTTACTTAGTTTGGAAATGAATGCTTGAAGTAGTTTCTATAACTTGTACTTTAGATTAAATTTTACATCGAAACATATAATAAGAACGCTTACAAACATTCTGATATTTTAAGTTTATTTAAAAAAGAGGTAAGAAAACTTCCTAGTGAGACTTCAAATATAAAATTTTTATCATCAATCATTAAGTATAATAAGTTTATAAATGTATCCTAGAATTTTAATTAAAAAGTCTAGGATTTTAATTAAAAAGAGGAGTTAATGAAATGGTTAGTCCGTGTGATATGCTCATATTACAAGAGCTGTCTTTAAGTTTTGAAAAATTATATCATTGGTCTTAACTATTTGTCAAATCGTAACACCGGTGGCTTTTGTATGATGGATGTTAACTTTATTAGTTAAATTGATGTAAATTCCCAAAATGCCCCCTTAATTAAAAAATAAAAAATATAATTATTACACTTAATTTTAATTAATATATATACATACACACAAAAACAAACACACTAAATATTTATGTTCGCACCACCAACAACCGCCATCTCCTTCAACCACCACCATCTCCATCAGCGCCAACAATCGTACCACCAATGATTCGTCATGAAACGTTGTAAAAAAATTAGTCACTAAATATTCTAATACTAGTAAATAATTAAAAGCTAAAAAAATTCTATTATGAAATGTTGATGTAGTATAGATTGAATCAACTTATTATAGTGAGGGAAAGTCGTGGGTAAATTGATTTCTTACTTACGATACTCTCTATTAGTGTTATAGTAATGTATAAAATTGGTATATTATATTAGGTTCTTTCGTCGATATATGTAGTTATTAATCTATATATGGAATTGACGTAATATCCAATTATATTTTTTTTGATACATCTATTTATTTCGCTGTATCTGAAATAATTCTTTTACGAATACAAATCTCCACTAGAATCCAACGGAGTTTGGAAATAAAGATATAAAGATATTTTGATTTAAAACCAATGAAATTTGACATGAAAACATTTTGATTTCAAAATCATTTCAATTCAAATACAAAATGCGTTGTAGATCCTGCATCATCGCTGCCTCCTTTCATCTTAAGGCCCTGTTTGGTTGGTCTGATCAGACCCGGTCATACGTTCACGTCTGACTCGGTCAGATCTGGGGTGTTTGGTTGCTTGCCTCTTACCGAAGAAAAGGTCTAACCGAAGCTCCTACCCGGTCAGACCTCAACCAAAATCTGACCCGCGGTCTGTAACAACCCAGGCAAACCGCAACGTGATATTGTCCACTTTGGCCGAAGCCTCACGGGTTTAAAACGCGTCACAATGGGGAAGGTATCCAGCCCCTTATAAGGAGACTTTCGTTCTCCTTCCCAGCCGATGTGGGATGGGTTACCCACCCGCCCCACTCAGGGAGCACAGCGTCCTCGCTGTCACACTCGGCCCGGCCCTGGCTCTGATACCAACTGTAACAACCCAGGCAAACCGCAATGTGATATTGTCCGCTTTGGCCGAAGCCTCACGGGTTTAAAACGCGTCACAATGGGGAAGGTATCCAGCCCCTTATAAGGAGACTTTCGTTCTCCTTCCCAACCGATGTGGGATGGGTTACCCACCCGCCCCACTCAGGGAGCACAGCGTCCTCGCTGTCACACTCGGCCCGGCCCTGGCTCTGATACCAACTGTATCTTTCTTTTCCCCAGTGCAGTCTTTAGCAATATGGCCCTTTTCACCACATCTGAAACAAATAACTTCCTTCTTTCCACCATTCTGCTGATTACCATCCCTTTTTCCTTGATCTTGCGTCTTGATTCTACATTCAGGAGCAGTGTGCCCCTTCCTGTTGCATTTGTAGCAAATGATTACAGTACACTTGCTATGGTGACGCTTACCACACCTCTGACATCTAGGCGGAATGCCCTGATTGTCATGGTGCTTTTTCTGATCTGGCTTCTTGCTTGTACCTTGACTCTCACTGTCTTTAGCATCTTCAAACTTTCTCTTTCCCGGGCTTTCAGCAGCAACACCCTTACCCTTGTTTCTTGGTGGTAACTTCCCTTGAGCCACAGCCTCATTAGTCAGCTTGTGAGCTATCCTAATGGCCTGTTGGATTGAAGTTGGGTTGGAGGAAGTGACCATATACTGAATAACCGGAGACAGTCCACGGATATAGCCTTCAATTCTTCTATGAGCAGGCTCCATCATATGAGGACACAAAGTTACGTACTCATGATTTTCAGTGGTATACTTTTCAATTTCAGATCCCACCATTTTGTGGTTCCAGCACTCCGTTTCAAACCTTTGTACTTCTTCCCTCGGACAGAATTCTTCCATCATCAGTTGTTTGAATTCCTCCCAAGCCATAGCATTGGCTAGGGAGAGAGTAAGCCTTCAAACTTCTGTCTTCCAGAACGAGAGTGCAGCTCCACTCAAGGCTCCGGAGGCATATTTGGTCCTACTCTCATCGGGACATTCAGATATAGCGAAAATGGATTCACATTTTTCAAACCATCTTATGAGCCCAATGGCCCCTTCTGCCCCAGTGAAGATATCTGGCTTGCAGTCTAGGAACTTTTTATACGAATAGTGATGACCATTCTGAGCAGCCTAAGTGGCAAAGGCTGCAGCAACACCTTGATTGACCAAGGCTTGTATTTCTTCAGGAGTCATCCCTGTTGGGACAGTTCTTCTAGCGCGTCCTCTACCTCTGCCTCTGCCCGCTGGTGCGTCCATCTATCATGAAATTGTTTGGTGAGAATTCACACTTTGATATATTCAATAGATACATTCTATATCAAATATTCAAAGTATGGACAATTACTGTAGGGCAGATGGGAATTTAAGAAAACTGGGTTTTTTTTTCGATTAAATTCGGCAAGGCACGAGTACTAAGGAAACAAGCCTCGCTTTAGGTTAGGACAAGCGTAGCTTAAATTACCGAATGGAACATATCAAGGTAGTTTGACCTATTTGCCTTAAAGACTTGTGTATGATCGTAGTAACTTCACGTGCTACAATAGCAGAAATCTTACAGCCAGAGTTTCTAGACCGTGAACGGATTTGACAAGAAGCCATTCTGAAAGATCATTAAGGATTTTTCATGGAAATTGGGTAATATGAGCTATTCAACATGAAAACGACAGTCGAGAATTTGGCATAATAGCAATGAGATGTTCCAGGTGCAATCATTTGATTTGTAAATCAAAGCGAGTACGTTGACTAATCAAAGTATTGAGTCAATCACAACTTTGTTGAAGACATGCGTACCTATAAGCAGATACTCATCCCAAGGGTTCCCAGGTAAGGTAAGCAGGTCCATCGGTTGATTTGGATTTATGCGAATACCTTGCCTAGACAGAACACCCCGAGATACAGGCATCACGCTCTTCCAGCATTACATGTTTCAAGTTGTAAGACACAGACTTTGACAAATTTAAAAAAAAAATTTGATTTAGGCACGATGATAAGTGTAGATCCCACATGTCGTTGAGAATAAGTTTAGGAATTATCGAGAAGAGTCAAAGAGTCAAGTTATGTTTAGGAAAGCAACTATCTAAGTTTAAGCATATAACTTCTTAATCCTATTTGATCTCTAACTAAGGCAATTTACTTTGTGCAACTATTGTGTGTGGCTATAGGCTAGATGCAGTACCTAACTCAGTATAACCTATGGCTCTGATACCAATCTGTAACAACCCCGAAGGTGGAAATCGAATAAGTTGCAGGTCCGAACGCAAGGAGTAATTAAATCGATATGTTTGTATGTTTTTAGCTCAAATGGAAGTCGATGGAAGTTTTTAAATAATCAGAAGATCGTTAGTGCTTAATCAATTTGAGTATTGTTTATTGTTCGGTGCGTGTTCGTAGTGGTGGTCGGCCGAGAAATTCGGTTTAGTGGTAATCGCACCTAATTGGCTTGATTATTCAAATTGGTATGGCCCATGTGTTCGAGACACTCACGCGAAAGTGTCGACATCGTTTGATTGGATTAAAGCCGGCCTAACTTGGCCTTTGGGAGACGCCGGAGGCCGCCGGAGATGTGGCCGGAAAAAGGGGTCGGCGGGCGGGTGGTTTGGGATTTAAACAAAATTACACGATTGGTCCCTGGGGTTTACAACAGTTATCATTTTATGTTATAAGTTTCAAATTCAAGTTTAAGGATTTACATAAACACCCCCTGAACTATATTAATTCCGAATTTAATAAATTTTTATAAATTATTATTATTAATAACAATATTATTATTATCATTATTTTTGTTATTATTATTTTTAACAATATTATTATTGTTATTGTTATTATTATTATTATTATTATTATTATTATTATTATTATTATTATTATTATTATTATTATTATTATTATTATTATTGTTATTTATATTTTTATTTTTAATAATATCTTTATTAAATAATAATAAAAATATAAAAAAAACAAATTTGTATAAACACACAAATATTAGATTTGCATATATATAATTCATGAAATTTTTCGAGTTGTCACATCAATTACAAATTATTTTTGTGTATTATGTTAAATAATAATTTGGTCATATTTATGATTACATATGGTTATTATGAAAATCCTTCTCTGTAAACTGGACTATAAAATAAGCAGGGATCTTTTGGATAGTACTATCGGGGAGTGACTTACCCCTACAAAGGTTTGGACATGTGGTCCTTATCAGATGCATAAAGATCTTATTGTCATTCGGGATGACTTGTTCTGGTGTGAGAAGGCAGATGTGCACTATATTAAGTTTGCCATTATAGTTCCATTTACAACCCATATGAGGATAAATGTAAAGGAGGATTTGCTCCCTCTGATTTGAAATTATTATGATAATATAATATACACATGAAAAGGATATTAAACTATGGTACATGGACAAATCCTATGTGAAGGATTTGTTGGGCTTGTACATAGTGGGTATGTGGGATAGCGGGATTCACCTTAATAAAAAGGGTTCCGACAGGCTATTCATATACCGATGAGTAAATTAAACTCACACTTTTACAGTAAATCCTAATTGAGGATAAATGATGATTTATCATTATGTTTTACCTGCCTATGAACTCACCAACCCTGTGTTGACACTTGATTTACATGTATTCTCAGGTATCTACTAGGAGCTTATGGACATGCACGTAGGACCATATAAGAGCTCAAGATACCTATTGATTATTATTTGAATTATGATTAATAAATGTTGTCAAGAAAACAAATCTATCTTTCATTTCCGCTGCTCTGATTATTAATGAAATGTTTATCTAAAACTTATCATATAGATAACTGCATCTCATGTGTGACTACTGTGTTCGATCCTGTTTGTTCACCCCTCCGTGATAAATTCCAGACCCGGAATTTGAGGGTGTGACAGATAGCTCCAAGATAGGAGATTTATCGAGGGATTCTCCAAGATAGCTCAACCATTGACCATGCTTACCCAAAAGGGGGTAGCATATCATTGGGGGTTCAAGCAAGAGGCTGCTTTTCAAACATTGAAACAGAAGTTATGCAGTGCACCTATATTGTCCCTACCCGACGGTATTGAAGACTTTGTAGTCTACTGTGATGCTTCTGTTCAGGGACTGGGATGTGTTTTGATGCAACGTGATAAAGTCATAGCCTATGCCTCAAGACAATTAAAGGCTCATGAGAAGAACTATGCAACTCATGACCTAGAACTTAGAGCAGTTGTGTTTGCTCTTAAACTATGGAGACATTACTTGTACGGTACTAAATGCACTATTTATACCGACCACAAAAGTCTTCAACACTTGTATAATCAAAAGGAGCTGAACATGAGGCAGAGGAGGTGGCTTGAACTACTAAACGATTATGATTGTGCCATCAAGTACCATCCTGGTAAAGCAAATATTGTGGCTGATGCTTTGAGTAGGAAAGAACATGTGAAACCTCGTAGAGTGCGAGCTCTACAACTTACCATTCAAAGCAAACTACCGGCATAAATATTGAATGCTCAGACTGAAGCCCTGAAAGAAGAGAACATTAAAGATGAGAACCTTCGAGGGCTAGACCAACAGTTTGAAGTTCATTCTAATGGAGTGCGCTGTATAGCAGGAAGGATTTGGGTACCCCTATACGGGAATCTTAGAAGCGTAATCATGGATGAAGCCCACAAGTCTAGATACTCTATCCACCCAGGTGCAGATAAGATGTATTATGACTTGAAGCTTGTTTACTGGTGGCCAAGAATGAAGGCAGATATTGCAACCTATGTCTCCAAGTGCTTGACTTGTTCTATGGTCAAGGTCGAATACCAAAAGCCTTCAGGAATGTTGACCCAACCAGAAATTCCCGTGTGGAAGTGGGAAATGATAACCATGGATTTTGTCACTGGTTTACCCAAGTCTCAAACGGGCAATGACACTATTTGGGTTATCATTGACCGTCTCACCAAATCCGCTCATTTCATATCCATCCGTGAGAAAGACAAGATGGAGAAGCTTGCAAGGGTGTACATAAAAGAAATTATCTCTAGACACGGAGTGCCAGTGTCTATCATCTCTGATCGTGACGCACGGTTTACATCAATCTTCTGGGGTAAGCTTCAGAAAGCTCTAGGCACTCGCCTAGATATAAGCACAGCCTATCACCCTCAAACTGATGGTCAAAGTGAAAGAACCATACAGACTCTTGAGGATATGCTTAGGGCTTGTGTTATTGACTTTGGAAAGAACTGGGAAGGTCATTTACCTTTGGTAGAGTTCTCATATAACAATAGCTATCATTCGAGCATCAAGGCGGCACCATTCGAGGCCTTATATGGACGTAAATGTAGATCACCGCTTTGCTGGGCAGAAGTTGGAGATAGTCAACTTACTGGTCCGGAGTTGATCTTTGAAACTTATGAGAAAATTGTCCAGATAAGAGAACGTATGGCTGCTGCCAGGGATCGCCAGAAAAGCTATGCTGATAAACGCCGCAAGCCACTGGAATTTCAGGAAGGAGATAAAGTTTTGCTAAAGGTATCTCCCTGGAAGGGAGTTATACGCTTTGGAAAACGAGGGAAATTGAACCCTCGCTACGTGGGGCCTTTTGAAATTGTCAGAAGGATCGGCCCAGTAGCCTATGAATTAAATCTACCTGCTGAACTTGGTGGTGTGCATAATGTTTTTCACGTATCAAATCTAAGGAAGTGTTTATCCGATGAATCACTTGTTGTGCCTTTAGAGGAACTGCAAGTAGATGAGAAACTCAGGTTTATCGAGGAACCAGTTGAAATCATGGATAAAGAAGTCAAACAAATTAAGCATAGCAAGATTCCGATTGTCAGAGTTCGGTGGAACTCCCGGCGTGGTCCTGAGTTCACTTGGGAACGAGAGGACGAAATAATGCGCAAGTATCCCAACCTGTTCAAGAATGTTGCCAGTACTTCTTAATTTTCGGGACGAAAATTCCTGTAACAGGGGGATGATGTGACAACTCGGAAAATTTCATGAATTATATATATGCAAATCTAATATTTGTGTGTTTATACAAATTTATTTTTTTTATATTTTTATTATTATTTAATAAAGATATTATTAAAAATAAAAATATAAATAACAATAATAATAATAATAACAATAACAATAATAATATTGTTAAAAATAATAATAACAAAAATAATGATAATAATAATATTGTTATTAATAATAATAATTTATAAAAATTTATTAAATTCGGAATTAATATAGTTCAGGGGGTGTTTATGTAAATCCTGAAACTTGAATTTGAAACTTCTAACATAAAATGATAACTGTTGTAAACCCCAGGGACCAATCGTGTAATTTTGTTTAAATCCCAAACCACCCGCCCGCCGACCCCTTTTTCCGGCCACATCTCCGGCGGCCTCCGGCGTCTCCCAAAGGCCAAGTTAGGCCGGCTTTAATCCAATCAAACGATGCCGACACTTTCGCGTGAGTGTCTCGAACACATGGGCCATACCAATTTGAATAATCAAGCCGATTAGGTGCGATTACCACTAAACCGGATTTCTCGGCCGACCACCACTACGAACACGCACCGAACAATAAACAATACTCAAATTGATTGAGCACTAACGATCTTCTGATTATTTAAAAACTTCCATCGACTTCCATTTGAGCTAAAAACATACAAACATATCGATTTAATTACTCCTTGCGTTTGGACCTGCAACTTATTCGATTTCCACCTTCGGGGTTGTTACACGGTCAGACGTGGAGGAGGAGTGAGCGAGGGCAGCGACAGTCGGAGTGAGCGGCGGGGAGAGCGGCGGGGAGAGCGGATCGGTGGCGGTCTGCGACGACGAGGGCAGATCCGGTGACTGAGATGGCGGTGATGAAGAGCGGTGGAGGCGGAGACGTCTTGGACCCATATGGCGATGATGAAGTTGAACGAGATCTGTTCTTCCGACGAGGGCGAGGATGCCGAAAGGTTGGGGCAGTGGGTTGGGCGAGGATGATGAAGGGCGGTGGAGGCGGAGGTGCAGTCAGACGGTGGAGTCGGAGGTGGAGGCGGAGGCGGAGGTGGAGTCAAACCGGGGGGGTGGCGGCGGGGGCGTGAGGTATGCGAGAGAATAGGTTGGGGCCGTGGGTGGTGTGGGTTATAAATTAGAGTGTGTAACCAAACGCGCTTATTGGTTCAGACCTCTTATCAGTTCAGACTTTTTACTGGTTCAGACCCTTTTATTCATTCAGCACTTATTCAATCAGATTTTGCCAAACAACCCCTAAGGGTTGTTTGGTAGGCTGTTAATGGTTATTAAGATGCTACATTTTAATGTTTGTACCTTTTTAATGGTTAATATGTAACTTTAAGTCTCATTAGTTAAGATATAACATCTTAATGGTTATCTATTAACCATTCACACTTAAATTACCTCTTAATTATTCAAAGGCTATGGATCATTAAGATGTTTTGTAACTAAACTTCACAACATAATAGTTTGTTGTTAAATCTTTACTTGTGTTAAATCTATACAGATGTAACGTTTAGTTAAATTATATGTTTTGAAAAATTCATTGCTCAAAATAAATAGATTTGTGGTCAAATTAAAAATATTGAAATAGCACCATTCATCCTCCATGAAACGGATGTGATATAAATGAGCAACAATAAATAGTATGGTCTAGTAAGGATGAGATGAAAGCATAAATTTCCTCCATCTCAAAGAAGAAATATGCTACACACTTTATAAAACAATGTTATCGTAAATAATCATTGTTTTTTCTCTACTTGTGTTTTCAAACATATGATCTCTTTAATCCTATATACAGATTAAGCACTCTTAAACGAGTTAAATCTAATAAACGAGTTAAATCTAACAAACGATCAGGGGCGGAGGATAGTGGGCGCCGGGGGAGGGGGATCGAGAGCGCCGCCCTCCCTCTTTTTTTTATCGGCTCCGTTAGTGTAAAGTTTTGATACGGTAGTGTAACTTTTTATATAAATATCGAGTTTGTCCCTTCTAAAAAGAATTAATTTCACCCCGCTCTCAATATGTGGATTTTCAAGCTCCACCACTGTAAAAGATAACACTTTTTATATTCAAAAGTAAAAGAAATATAAGCTATAAATGAAAATTATTTGTTTAATTAAAGTTGATAAAATAAGTTGGTCGGAGGTGAGGTAACAAAGTGAAGTGAATCGCATTGAAAGCTATTAGTTTTAAATAGTAACAGATTAAGGAGGTTGGCCAATTAATTTTTTGCATATTTCTTATTCAACAAATATTTAATGTAGCAAGTATAAGAGTTAATTACATAGGTGGTTAGTGTGGTTTTGAAAAAAATAAAATAAAGAGTAAATAACAAATTGTTTCCTTTATTAATATATTAAATTATATAATATGTCCTTTAGTTTTAATAATTACATACAATGTCTTTTTATTAAAAACTTGCACATATATTGTCTTTACACTAACTATCTTCTAAATGTACAGTTAGTTCAGTTACGTGCCCCCTCACATAAGGATATTTTATATTTTTTTCACATCTAATATATTAAAAAATTAATAAAAAATAAAAATTTTAATAAAAAAAGAAAATTAAAAGATATCGGACCATTCGGTAAGTCGGTGAAACCAATCATTCTTGGTGTGTATTTATTCAACTAATCGTCAAAACTTTAATAACAACATCACATAACATCTACTAAAGTAAGAAGTCTAAGTCATAAATTATTTAAATGGTCGGGAAATTAACAATAAACACAAAAAAATACACGTAAATACTTTATAAACTATTTACATCAACAAATAATAAAAAATAAACAAGGAACACAAACTGGAGATTACCTGTAATTCTTTGAATTACTTATACAATTGCAAAAATCAGAAAATAAACTATGAGTCGCTCGTTAATCACACAATTACATAAGTCAAAAACTAAAACAACGAATTATAAAAAGTGAATTACGAATTTTAATCTTACTTTGAATTGCTTATACAATTGCAAAAACCAGAAAATAAACTATAAATCGATCGTTAATCACACAATTACATAAGTCAAAAATTGAAACAACAACGAATTACAAAAAGTGAATTACGGATTTTAATCTTACCATCATTGTTTGATATCAAGGGGTTTTAATGATATATGAGATACTGTAGGTGGTGGTGAATATTGATTTCGGTTTGTCAAGCCTAATCAAAAACAATTTATAAGGTTCCAAACTCACCTAAGATAGCTAGGGTAAGTCGGGTCGATCCACAGGGAATATGTGGAAAGTTTTGTAGTTTAAATCTAAAAGTTGTAGCTTGATTACAAAAACTTAATAAAAATGACTAATCGAGAAAAGTAACGAACTTTATGATTAATTGAGTTGCAACCAATAATGTAAAAGGGTAATCTTCTCCGGATTCAGGTTTACTACTTAGATTTGCCTTGAGTGTTCATAAAAGTCATATAAGCTTAACGGGTCGATTTGGGTAAAAACAATAGATTGAATAAGACTGTTGTTAAAGAACTACTCGAATCATATCTTATGTTTGTGATACTCAATCCCATCCAACATTAACGTTTCCAGATGAAAAGAAATCTAAAACAATCAAAGTGGAACAAGTGAATTGAAAGCAACACACATATTTTAGAGTTTTCAACCAACAAATAATGTACTCGGCTTAAACTACCGTGTTCAAACATTAACTCAACCACAAATCATCAAGAACAAATCATAGTAGTAAACCTTACTACCCAAAGAAGATTACTAGGAGATTAGCTAGACATGGTAATGAAGAACACCAAATCAAAATCAAAATTAAACATCAAATCTAATGTTAAAGGATCAAACCGAATGATGAAAAACACTTGAAAAGCCTTGAAATCGCCTCTCGGGAGCCTCTTGAAGCCTTGGGGACGAAAGGGGGCGACTATGGAGGTGTAGAATGAGAGATATCTTCAAAACCTAATTTTTTCGGCTTTTAAACGAGTTCAGCACGCGTGGCCACCGTAAGACGTCTCCCCACCGTAAGTTACGGTGGGCACCTTCTGTTTTTCAGCATGTTTCGGCCGTAAGGCATCCAACCCACCGTAAGTCATGGCCGACCAACTTTGTCCAAATCTTGTCTTCTTCATAACTTCTTCGTTCGGACTCCGTTTTACTCCCCGTTTGCGGCCACATTCTCGTAATTGAATTCTCTTTCATCTCATCTATCATGATCTTTGATTATCATCCATGTGCATTCTTCAAAACTCCTCAAATGATTGCGTTTAACCTACAAAACATCAAATCCTCATAGTTAACTTGTTCAACACAATCTCTTACACTTGACCATACTAAATGCATTAAATTTAACCACTTAATCATGATAAACCTCATTCCAAACCCCTAGCATCACATCCCCACACTTGTTTCTCGCTTGCCCTCAAGCGAGGTTGCTTTTAAGAATCAAGAATTCAAGTCAAACAAAAATTAGGTGAGAACATAGACACACACATACCAAACTCAATTAAGATTCATGGGCATACCCAATTCCCAAGTTAGCAACTATGACCCGTTAACAACCACAAACCTCTAACCCGCTGGACTGCCTAACTAAGATTCTCAAACTTTAGGTGGTTCCCTTGCACATATCATACCCCTCACAATAAAACTCTCCACTCGGTGTAATTTCTGGCCCGACCAAAGATGTGCCGGTATTTATGAAGCACTCAAGCAATGATGAAAACTAGTGAGCATAGGCTTGTAAAACAATCAAATCTCCACTCACTAACACGAGATTGCACACCAATCATGAGGGCTTTTCAAAGGTTGTAATGTTAGGCTTAGGTTCGGGTAGGGATAATTTAGGGTATAGTGACTAAAGTGATGAAAAACTTGAGTTAACTACTTTATTCAACGACTTCAAACCCTTTAACTACACTTTATTCCAAAGCACAATTTTTTTTTGTCTTGTCTAATACTTCCGTCTTTCAACTTCACTATTTCGATATAATTTTCTTTTCTTTCCATTTTTTTTCTTTTTTTTCTTTTTTTTTAGAATAAAACTTAACAAAACATAACGGAATTTACTATGCTTAACAATCCCCAACTACAACTTCAAAATATTATATCAAATCAAACTTAACACTACTACCATTAATTAACTCAAGTTCCATCACATGGGTAAACAAATGAATAGGCTACACAAAAGACTAGTGGGTTAAGAAGTTTAGTGAAACAATTGAATGGGAGAAGGCTCAACATTTGCTACTACGGTTAAACGTTAAATAGATGGGTCCTATGGGGCTATCCTATGGTTAATCCTAATGCCTCAATCATTTTAATAGGAATCCCGGTTTCAAGCTTCAATATGCACACGCTCCACAAGTTCTACCATTAGACTGCATCATTGCACACTCAAACAAGCAAATATATCTAATAATATCAAATAATAGGCTTCTCACATATGGAAACAGTGGGATCGGCTACCGACATGACATGTGCAAGTTTACTACACCCAAGGTTTGCCACCCCTAGCTAGGCATTCCCTTTCCAACTTCTATTAACCGACCGGGTTGAAACCTTTGGGAATTAATCATGACCAAGAACCTTAACCAATGATTAGTATTTTTAGAGAAAAATGTTAAAAAAAAATTTTCAAATTTTCAAATTTTGTCCAAATTTCCATTTCTCCAAAATATGTGTCTCCCTATGAATCTCCCATCCCCACACTTGGGATACAGTGTCCCCAATGCATGGTTGTTTCAAATTCAACATGATTTCTTGTTATCTTTACCAACCCCAAACACTCCCCCCAGTGCAAAACAAAAATAGCAAATAAAGTCAAAGAAAGTACACATGGACCTGATGACAGATGATCTGATAGTGCTTCAATCTTGTTATATGAAGATAATGGGTAAACTTGTTAACCACCTCATCAAATATGCTATTAAAATTCCATGTGCTTCCCCACACTTGCATGTTTGCATCGGCTTGAAGCTAAAACGCTAAAACAAAAACTAAAAAATTAATAACACTCACTTTCGTAGGAATCACGGTTGCATTTAGCATATGCAACAAGCCTTTTAAACCTCTCGATAGACCCGAGTGGATGAGTGAAGTCTCGTGAGGGTTTCTAGTGAACACGCCCACAAAGCTGCAAACAAAAAATATCATAAAAATAACTAAAAATTACAAACATCTCAGGTTGCCTCCCAAGTAGCGCTAAGTTTTAGGTCTTCAGCCAGACCATACCTGTCACCACTCATGGTGGTCGAAAGTGGCGCTTGCCTTCTGAGAGTTCTATAATTGTTTGCTTTTGTTGATCTAGCGGTTTCCTAACGTCATCCAAACATGGACCGAACATCGTTGTCTTAACTTGAGCATTTTTAGGATCAGGTGGATCACTAACTTTTTTCTTCCATTTTGGCTTCTCATGCTTTAATTCCATCTCCATCACTGGCTGTTTATTTTTTTTTGAATCTACAAACTCTGTCAAGTCCACCTGTTTATCCGTATCATACTTGCAACCATTATCAAAAGTTATGTGCTCGTTTACATGTGAGATGTAGGGAGGAACACACACGTTAGTCACATTTGTATCAAAAAGTTTATCATTAACAAGATAAGTGATCGCCTTGGAAAACACATTAAAACGTAACTTACGAGTTTCACATGTCATATCAATTGTTCCATCCTGACAGTTGATTTGAGTATTGGCAGTTGCCAAAAATGGTCGCCCTAAAATAACCTTTTGTTGCTCGTTTGAATACACTGGTGCATAGTCAAGCACCATAAAGTCCACCGAGTAGTAGAAATCTCCTAACTTGATGATCACATCTTTTACCATCCCCCTAGGACGTTTGCAGGTCAAGTCAGCTAACAACACGGTAGTGTCAATCTCCTGTAAAGGGCCAAACTCATATTGATCATATAGTGCACCAGGCAAGATACTAAAACCTGCCCCATAATCCAAGAGCGCCCTTTTTATCTTAAGCTTTGCTACTTTGATTGGAATGATGGGTTCTCCTGGGTCACTCTCTTCTACTCCATCGACTTCATTTTTCTTACCTGCAACTTGTTTTGATAAAAAAGTAAAGTCGTCAGTGAAAATTTTAGCATCGGGGAGGATACTAACCGAATTAATGTTGACATTTTTCATGTTCTTTGTGGCTGTCCCTTGATGTTGTGGATTCATTATCGTATCACTTGGTAGCTTCCCTGGGGCTTTCTTCAAAATTGCAACTTCCTCAGCCAACTGCCCCACTTGTTTTGATAAAGCTTCAACACTCTTGTCTCTAACCTCATTGGATTTCTTCATCTCCTTCATGAACTCCAACAATTCCCTGTTTGTTGGCTCTGAATTTCCTCCTGATCCACTCTGATCCGGTTATGCTGATAATTCCTTTGACCACCCCTGTTGTAACTTCCTTGAGTGTATTGATTACCCTGACCCATTGACCTGTTCTGATATTGCTGATGTGAAGGACCTTGAAAATTTGGATTCAACTGGTTGTCTGGGTTACCATACCTCAAATTAGGGTGATTCTTCAAACCGGGATGATAAGTATTATTATTAGTGTTGTTACTGTATGGTCGCCTATCACCCTGTACATAATTCACCTCTTCCAACCCCTCATCAAACTCTGGACAATCTCTGGCAGTGTGTCCAGCTTCACCACATCCCTGACATATAGTAAAAGAACTTGTAGCCTTTACTGTAGCCTTACCTGATGACTGACCCAACTTGGAAGTCCTTCTATCCGAATCATCAACCACATTCCTTGATTTCCTCCGAGACTGAGCTTGCCTTTTTGAATGTATACTCATCCGTTCTAATAACTCCCAATCATCATCCTCAGTATTAGTCATGAAGGTTCCTGCACTCGTTGAATTCACATCTCTTACATCTTCAGCAGATAACCCATCATAAAATGAAGAAATCAACTCCCATTGAGGAATGTCGTGATGTGGACAAGTTCTCAACAACTCCTTGAATCTGGTCCAGGCTTCATGGAATGGTTCATCTTGTTTCTGATTGAATGTACGAATGGCATTTCTAGCTTCACTTGTCTTCTGTGGTGTATAGTATTCTTCTAGGAATGCCTGCTGCATTTGCTCCCAGGTGTAAATGCTGGCAGCAGGTAGGGAATGAAACCACTTCTTCGCATTTCCCTTCAATGTGAACTGAAATAGCACTAACATCACTTCTTTGGGTGTAAAACCTTGTGCCCCAATAGTCTCACAAATGGCACTAAACTCGTTCAGATGCAAATAGGGTTCTTCCTTGGACAGTCCATGAAACTCAGGAAGAATGGCCAGACTATTAGACCTAATCTCAAATGACTTCCCTCTAAATTGTGGCCTGACTATGGGTGATGAAGCTCCAGCAATGGTAGGGCGAAAATGGCTATCAACCCCTTGTACAATGGCTTGGCGGGGTTGAAGCCCGGGGTTTCGATTTGCCAGAGGAAATCTTTGTCTTCTACCTTGAATTTGGCCCTGATTTTGCCTATATTGCCTCGGTTGTTCATTCTGTCTGTATCGGCCTTGGTTGTTATTAGGTTCATAGTATTGCACATCCTCCTCAACATACTCATCTTCATTCCCATCACTTCGTCCATCTATGTCATCATCCCAAGTATGGATGCTCAATCTGTCAAATCTATCCTCTTCGGCCTCGATCCTATTAATCCCCCTTTGATGTCTCATATTCTGCCTTGGAGGTCCATGTTGGTAGGGGTTTTGCCTTGGTTGAGGATAAGGATTTTGTCTTTGAGGTGGTAGGTTGTGGGCAATTGGGTTTTGTGCTTGTGGCTGCAAATTTGGGTAGGGTAATGGGTCATTTGGTTGGTTTGGTGGAGGTTGATCAATTGGTGGATTTGGCGGTTGGTCATTGGGTGGATTTTGGTTAAGTGGTGGTGGTGGTGGGTTATGTTCCATCTTGCACTCTTTGACTGCTCTTGATGATTGAGTTTTTGCACGGAATTGTGCTCGATTTCTTCGAGCGGTCTTTTCAACTTCAGGATCAAAAATTAACGGGGACTTCCTTGCGTACCGGGTATGCATGCACGGAGCTGTCACCTGCACACACAAGCACACCTAGCGTAACAAAGAAGAGAAAGTAAATAAAACAAGCTAAACAAGTAAAGACTTAAACTTGACACTTTGCGCACTAATTCCCCGGCAACGGCGCCATTTGATTTCGGTTTGTCAAGCCTAATCAAAAACAATTTATAAGGTTCCAAACTCACCTAAGATAGCTAGGGTAAGTCGGGTCGATCCACAGGGAATATGTGGAAAGTTTTGTAGTTTAAATCTAAAAGTTGTAGCTTGATTACAAAAACTTAATAAAAATGACTAATCGAGAAAAGTAACGAACTTTATGATTAATTGAGTTGCAACCAATAATGTAAAAGGGTAATCTTCTCCGGATTCAGGTTTACTACTTAGATTTGCCTTGAGTGTTCATAAAAGTCATATAAGCTTAACGGGTCGATTTGGGTAAAAACAATAGATTGAATAAGACTGTTGTTAAAGAACTACTCGAATCATATCTTATGTTTGTGATACTCAATCCCATCCAACATTAACGTTTCCAGATGAAAAGAAATCTAAAACAATCAAAGTGGAACAAGTGAATTGAAAGCAACACACATATTTTAGAGTTTTCAACCAAAAAATAATGTACTCGGCTTAAACTACCGTGTTCAAACATTAACTCAACCACAAATCATCAAGAACAAATCATAGTAGTAAACCTTACTACCCAAAGAAGATTACTAGGAGATTAGCTAGACATGGTAATGAAGAACACCAAATCAAAATCAAAATTAAACATCAAATCTAATGTTAAAGGATCAAACCGAATGATGAAAAACACTTGAAAAGCCTTGAAATCGCCTCTCGGGAGCCTCTTGAAGCCTTGGGGACGAAAGGGGGCGACTATGGAGGTGTAGAATGAGAGATATCTTCAAAACCTAATTTTTTCGGCTTTTAAACGAGTTCAGCACGCGTGGCCACCGTAAGACGTCTCCCCACCGTAAGTTACGGTGGGCACCTTCTGTTTTTCAGCATGTTTCGGCCGTAAGGCATCCAACCCACCGTAAGTCATGGCCGACCAACTTTGTCCAAATCTTGTCTTCTTCATAACTTCTTCGTTCGGACTCCGTTTTACTCCCCGTTTGCGGCCACATTCTCGTAATTGAATTCTCTTTCATCTCATCTATCATGATCTTTGATTATCATCCATGTGCATTCTTCAAAACTCCTCAAATGATTGCGTTTAACCTACAAAACATCAAATCCTCATAGTTAACTTGTTCAACACAATCTCTTACACTTGACCATACTAAATGCATTAAATTTAACCACTTAATCATGATAAACCTCATTCCAAACCCCTAGCATCAAATATGACCAGTATTAGGCTATCAAATTTTGTTGGATCAAGAAGAAGGCTGGTGCAACCAAAACCGAATCACTTAGACTATTTTGGTGCATCTAATAAAGGAATTTCGAAGCTAAGTTTGGAACTTTCGAAGGAAAAAGAGCTCTTCCGAGGAAAGTATAATATGGACTTCCAAAGAGACACTCTTTTTCCGAAGATAAAGTATTCACTTCTGAAGATCAAGACTTAGAAGAAAAGATCAGAAGATAACTTCCGAAGAATGAAGAAAAGAAGAAGTCCTCAAGCCTCGGAAGAAGTAGTCTCTTCCGAAGTATAGGTGGCTTCGGAAGAAGTTGTTCTTCCGAAGCCAACTAACCTTTGGAAGACAGTACTGTGAACCAGTGGACATAAGTATGGTACTCTTAACACTCTGCTTCAGACCTCTGATATACTGCATGACGTTTTCTCAAAAGTCATGTAGTTGACCATACTTTATTCCAATGTTCACCTTTATTGGTTAGTACAGTTACTAACTTTAGTTAGTAACAAAAGGTAAGTCATGGACATGTCATGACTACCATATCTTAGATAATACTTTATCTAAGATACCTTAACTCTAGCATTGTAGTATATGCTTTAGTCATAGGTTCCCAGCTGGTATCAAAGTGTATCCGACTGTAGGTAGTAGTATATATAATTTCTCATTGTAACTCATACAAAATGCTTGTAAGAGTCTTGTAACACTTTGAGTTGAGAAGTAATATATACAAATACCTTGAAAACTATATCCTTGTGTTCTTTATTATTTAGTATATTATTATCAGCTCTTAGAAAATACTCTGCTTAATCTGATCCGAGTGTAGCATTAGTGAGTTTGAGAGAAAAACCAAGTTTTATTAACAAAACCGATCTTGCAAGAGGAATGATGGATTTAATAGTGTTGAACGTAAGAGGAACGTGAGTTTACTGACTTACTCATCGGTCCAATATCATTTAATTTTATTTTTCATATATAATTAATTTTTTATTTGTTTAATATAATAGATGTGAAAATAAAATGAGAAAAATACACCTCATGTGAGAAATACATAACTAAGTTAACTGTAATTTGACTGAAAGTTAGTGTAAAGCATAATAGGTGTGCATGTATTTTAAAAGAAGGACATTGGATGTAATTATAAAAATTAAAGGACATACCATGTAATTTCGTATATTAATAAATGACATAATTTGTAATTTACTGAAAAATATAATTGGATTATGAACTTACTTTCAGTTTTATACTAACTTCAGGCATTAACGTCCAATCTTCTTTAACTTTTCAATTAAATTAGGGTGTAATGCTAGCACCTAAACATATTATTTTCGTTAACTTTTGATAAAATTAGAGTAAATTACACGGACATTCCTTGGGGTATGCACATATTGCAATTTTAGTTCACACATTCAATAAGTTACAGACACAAGCTTGAACTATACAAAAAGTGCACGATTACAATTTACAGTCTACATTAACAAATGTTAAGTTTTTCTATTAGTTTTTCTGAAAAAAACCAAAATACCTGTTAGATCATATGATTTTTAAAAAACCAGAATACCTGTTGAATCATATGAGGCTGGTGCAAACAAAACAATACTTAGAAGATTTTGTTATGAAATTGAAGTGGTCTTCCGAAGACAAAACTGCTAATCTGAAGACAAGTCAAAGATCTTTCAGAGCTCAAGTATGAAGAACTTTCGAAGGTAGAACTCAGTCTTCCTGGACTAAGTAGTTCTTCTTCCGAAGTATACAACCTTAGAAGATTCAAGGCAAAGTCTTTCGAAGAATAGAGTCATGAAGACTTGCAGAAGACTTGGAAGAAGTTGATTCTCCCGAAGTATAAATAGCCTTGGAAGAACTTATTCTTCCGAAGCCATTTAGCTTCGGAAGAACCAACTATGAAACAATGGACATAAGTATGGTCAGTCTGACATCCGCTGCAACCTCTGATATACTACATGGCGCTTTCCCATGCCTATGTAGTTGACCATATTTTAATCCGCTGTTCACCCATTCTCAGTTAGTACAGTTGTCACTTTAGTTGGTGACAAAAGATAAGTTATGAACTTGTCATGACTACCTAATCTAGGATATATTTTATCTTAGATGCTTTACTTCTAGCAATGTACTATTTGTCTAGTTGTAATTACAGTGGGTTATCCAAGTATAACTGGCTGGAGATAGTAGTATATATAATTTCTCATTGTAACTCTGTAACATGCTTGTAAGAGTCTTGTAACACTGAGTTGAGATGTAATATATACAAGTATCTTGAAAAACCATTCTTATGTTCATTAAATTATTATATTACTTGTGAACTTAGTTAGAGATTCTGCTTCATCAAACCAAGTGAGATTAAGTGAGCTTGTGAGATAAACTTGTGTTGTGAGACCAACACTTTCAATAAATTACAGATAAATGCTTGCACTATACAAAAAGTGCACGATTACAATCTCTAACACTAATAAATGTTAAGTTTTTTGTTAGTTTAAAAAAAAAACAAAATACCCCTTATTTTCGTTAACTTTCAATAAAATTAGAGTAAATTACACGAACAGTTCATTTGGTATGCACGTATTGCAACTTTAGTTCACACTTTCAATAAATTACAGATACGGGTTTGAACTATATAAAAGTGCATGATTATAGTCTCTAACACTAACAAATGTTAAGTTTTTCTTTAAATTAAAAAAAACAAAATACCCCTATTTTTTATCTTTTTTTCACATTCAACACCCACCACTGCTGCCCCCACCCTCAACCCACCACCATAGTTGTCGCATGCATTCTCAACCCACCACTCCCCTCTTTCATATTTTTCATCTTCATCACTCACCCCAACCCACCACCATATCCAACCATTGCCCCGCCACCATCACCTTAAACGACAATCCACCCCCGCCATCTTGGTTATACCATGAGGAAAATAAGTTGTACTATATGTTTTAGTGGCTTGTACCCAACTCTTTTGTCTTTTATTTTTGCTTTTTAACCTTTTTTATTTTAACCCAATACTTTTACATATTTACAATTGAGCCCTAATATTTTCTTTCAACTTTGGTCTCATATACTTTCAGCATTACAATTTTTTTCGTTTAAAGTTTCGGTCTAAATTTCTCTAATTTTCACGCCACAATGTGTATGTGTGGTTCAACGTTTTGACCCTTATTTTTCCCTTATTTAATGGTCTCGTTGCAGTGTGTTGGTCCTAGATCGACTTACTTATTGTTTTGTATGTTTTACATTTCGCGTCCGTGGTGAAACGTTTTTACGTTTACTTTTTGTTCGGTTTTATAATTATTTTTGTTATTTATGTCTTTTTCAATACGAGTTTTTTAGTTGTTGGTGATCATTGATGGTGTTGTGCCATTGATGCTAATTGACACACTTTTACACCCCCGCTGCAATGCGGGGAAATTAATCCTAGAATCATACTAATTACTAAGTGGTTTGCACATAGAAGCGTGGTACCCTATGCTTATCAAGTGATTTGTACTCGGGAGGTGTTGTATCATATGCTTCATCTTTTTGTATTTTTAATCTTTAACTTTTAAATTTTAACCTAATACTTTTACATCTTATAAAATTTAGCTCCAACAAATTTTTTTACTTTAAACTTTGATCTCTTATACTTTTCATATTTTATAAATTGTTCGTTTTAAGTTTTGGTCTAAAGTTTGCGAGTTAATACGCCATAGCGTGTGTGCGTGATTGTGGTCAATATTTTTACGCTTATTTTTCCCTGTTTATGGGCCCCATCACAACCCGCTGGTCCTTGGCCGATTACTTATTGTTTTATATGTTTTACATTTCACCTGCTTGGTTTAATGTTTTTACGTCTACTTTTCGTTCGGTTTTATTTTTTCATTTTTACACGTTTCGCCTGTATAGTTCAACGTTTTTACTTCTACTTCTCGTTCGATTTTATTTTTTTTATTTTTTATTTTTTAATACAAGGTTTTTCGGTGTTGATGGTCACTAACATTAATTTGTCATTGGTGTTGCTTGACATGATTTTACGCCCCCAACTGAAATGTGGGGCCGAGGCTTAATACTAGTTTGTTATATATTATTCAACCACTTGATAACTTCAATTCTAGTGGCTGTTGAAAACTTCAACAAGACAGACTTACGTTAAACCAAAAACTATAGTTTTTTTATAACCAATAGCTTATAGATGGAATCTAAATATGGTGGTTGATTTGGCCTGTTAAATAAAATGAAAAACTGATAAACTTGTTTCATCCATGTGTCAGTTTTTCTGAAACAGACTTAGGAGCTGTTTGTTTGCCTCTTAATGAGGCTGGTTAGACCTTAATGTCTGACTCGGTCAGACATGGGTCAGATAAGTGCGTTTGGTTAGATACCTCTTAATAAGAAAGAGGTCTGACCGAACCTCTTCTTCGGTCAGACGTGAGCTTGCATCTGATCCGAGTCAGATCTATGGTCTGTGAAGAAGATCTGTGGTGGTCGGCGACGGGCGGTGGAGAAGATCTATGGTGGTTGGCGACGGGTGGTGGAGAAGATCTATGGGCTGTGACCGATCGACATCATCCATATCATCATCATCATTATCAACGTCGCGTGCGGTGATTCAGATCTGTGGTCGGCGACGTGCGGTGGTTCACATCATCGTTATCATTGTTATCAACGTCGCGACTTGCGTGGTGGTCGGTGACGTGCGGTGGTTCAGATCTGTGTTCTCGTCATCGTCGCTCTCTAAATCGGTGGTGATGTCGCCGGAGATGAGGAACTCCGACGAGGGTGGTGGTGAGGGCGGCGAGGGCGGCGAGAGGGGAATGGGGGGGAGAGTGTGTGAATTTGGGTTTTTTAAGAGAAAATCTAAAAAATTTATATTAAACTGAAATTCTGTGGTCTGATTTTAATATATACTGTCTAGGTTTATATTGTCTTAGTTTAAGGGTTTTTATTTTAAAAATTTTTCTTTTTACAACCGAACACACTTATTGGTTCAGACCTTTTACTGGTTCAGACCTCTTACTGGTTCAGACCTCTTACTGGTTCAGACCTCTTACTGGTTCAGACCCTTTTATTCATTCTGTACTTATTCAATCAGATGTTGCTAAACAACCCCTTACTAAAATCGCCGTACCTTTTATATATCTTATTAATTAATCAAAATAATAATATAGAAAAAGTTTTTGAAACCAAGTAAACCATGCGGTCGTAACGAGAACTATCGATGTTATTGGTTTAACCATTAGCTTTTAATTTCGACTAAAAACCTGATCAATTCTAGTCAACAAGATAAATCGAATGAAAAACCAACAATAGAGCCCATTGTTTAAACAAACGAATCATTAAAGTTGTCATACGGTTTTTTTTTCCTATTTAAATGCTTAAGGAATTGGTAAAAGGGGAAAAACTTTTAGAAACCGGCATGATGATGCATTACATCCTTCACAAAATGATTATATTCACACCCTAAAGTCACTCTACTTTATGACCATAACCGAAAGTGGTCATGTCTCAATTCTAATGTGCAATCTTGGGATACTTTTAGTCATTCCCCACCACTACTTTCACTTCACATATGCTTAAATGTACAAAAATATATGTTCGTATTTGAGCAGGAACTTGTCTGATCATTCGCCTTTGCTCTTATCGGTCGTGGATACCAACTTCGGACCCAAGCCGTTCAGAATTTTCGACTCGTGGATCGACCGTCCAGGGTGTATTGAACTTATTAATTCGGTTTTTGATACTTGGGTGGCTCACGGACCGGCTGACATTAACCTCCTTAAAAAGTTGGGTTCTCTTAGAAGCCGGTTGAGAGATTGGTTTCAAGATGTGAGTAATCGTGAAAGGTTGGAAGAGTCAAGTATTCGAGAAGAAAAAGAAGAACTGGATAGATTGATGGAGACCAAAGATTTGGAAGAATCCGACGTGTGGATTTGGACCGAATGCAAGGTGGCGCTTGAGAGTATTGAGCTTCACAAGGCTAGAGATCTTAGACAAAAATCTCGAGTCAAATGGGCGTCTCTGGGAGATGAAAATTCCAACTTTTTTCATAATATTGTGAATGGCAGAAAAGCTCAAAACGCTATTCCGGGTATATTAATAGATGGCGTGTGGGTGACTAAACCGGCTTTTGTGAAACGTGAGGTTCTTCGATTCTATCTCTCTCATTTTAAAGAACAATACCCGTGCCGGCCGAATCTCCTTTGTTCAGGTATTAATCATTTAGATGTCACGGACCAGGAATCTCTGGTTGACGTGTTTTCTAGACAAGAGATTAAAGCGGCGGTGTTCGATTGTGGATCTAACAAGGCTCCGGGTCCTGATGGTTTCAATTTTCGCTTTGTTAAGCGTTTTTGGAATTTATTCAAGGATGATTTCTTCAATATTATGTTGGAATTTCACGTGTCTGGCGTCATTAATCACGGTTGCGGGTCTTCTTTCATTACTCTTATTCCTAAGGTCAAATCTCCTTTGGGTCTAAAAGATTATAGACCTATCACCCTTATTGGCATGATAAGTAAAGTTATTTCCAAAATTCTTGCCAACCATATCAAAAAGGTTATGGGAAATATTATTTCTGAAGCTCAATCGGCTTTCTTATCGGATCGTTATATTCTTGACGACCCTCTTGTGGTCAATGAAGTGGTGGATTGCTTAAAGAAGAGAAATAAGAAAGCGTTTTTGTTAAAGATAGACTTCGAAAAGGCCTATGACAACTTCAATTGGAACTTTTTGATTTCTATTATGTCACAAATGGGCTTTCCTTTGAAATGGTGTGATTGGATCAAAGGCATATGCGCGTCTTCTAGAGCGGCGGTTTTGGTTAACGGGTCCCCTACTTTTCATTTTCAATGTGAAAAGGGTCTTCGTCAAGGTGATCCTCTCTCTCCTTTTCTCTTTTTGATCGTTATGGAAGCTTTGTCTTGGATTCTTGATAAAGCTAGGGACCTTGGGATCTTTAAGGGTATTCGCTTGGGCAATAATGATATGGAGGTAAGTCATCTTTTGTATGCGGACGACGCTTTGATTATGGGGGAATGGTCGTATGATAATATTAAGAACATCGCTCGAATTCTTCGTATTTTCTATCTTTGTTCGGGGTTACGAATAAATCTCCACAAGTCGAATATCTTTGGTGTTTGCGTGGGGGATGGTGAGTTGGACAATATGTTGGATTATCTAGGTTGCAAACGTGGGAGTTTCCCTTTTACCTACCTAGGTATCCAAGTTGGCGCAAAGATGACTCGTGTTAAAAGTTGGGAGCCGGTGATCGATACTATTCGGACCCGCCTTGCTTCTTGGAAGGTTCGGCATTTGTCTATAGGTGGTCGGTTGATTTTATTAAAATCGGTTCTTGAAAGTCTCCCGGTTTACTATCTTTCAATTTATAAAGCCCCGAAAGCCGTGGTCGACATGATTGAACAGATTATGCGGCGGTTCTTATGGGCCGGTCCTGGTATTGATAATAAAATTTCTTGCGTTGCTTGGGATATTGTTACGAATCCTAAAAGCAAAGGCGGTTTAGGTATATCTAAGATTGAAGACGTGAATAAAGCTTTATTGTTAAAATGGACTTGGAGGTTCAAAAGGAGGGTAGTAGCCTTTGGAAAAAGATTATCTTGGGGTGTCACGGGTCAAGTAGACCTTGGTCGTTATTACCGTGTAATGCTTCTTCGAGTGGTTGTTGGAAATCCATAGTTAAAATTGGGGAAAATCACCTCCTAACGGTAGGCCGATTAATTCCTTTTTTGCCGGGATTTTTGGTGATGGTAAACTTATCAATTTTGGGGAGATACGTGGCTTCTTGACGTTCCTCTTCGCGTTTCGTTTCCTAATCTTTTTCGACTTGAAAAGTATAAATGGTGCAAAGTTTGTGATCGGCTTGAATTTGTAGATGGGAACAAACAGCTAAAATGGGAATGGAGAGTACAACCGCATACACAAGATCAGCTAGTTGAGTTATTTGATCTCCTTCAACACATTTATAATATAGATTGGAAAGGTGGCATCGATTGCTGGAAATGGACCGAAGAAAAAGACGGCCAATTCACAGTTGCTTCGGGCAAGAGACTTCTTGCCAGTTCGCATGTGGGTGACGGTGACCTTGGGATTAAGTGGAAAGGATGGGTTCCGTTGAAGTGCAAAGTTCTAATTTGGAGAATCGCTCGAAATCGCATTCCTACTATGGCCGAACTCATCAAACGGGGAGTTTCTATTCCTCAAACAGAATGCCGACTGTGTCAAGAGGATGTGGAAACTACCTCTCATCTTTTCACCGGTTGTCGTCATTCGAATGAGGTGTGGCATCGAATTGAAAACTGGTGCAAGATTAGTCATTCCTTTTGTTTGACATTCCGGATTTATTGGACCTGCCTAACTCCCAGGCCGCGTCTAAAGATTCGAAGCACATTCTTTGCGGCATCACTTACACGACCATGTGGATGATATGGAACGAAAGAAACGAGCGGGTATTCAATGATAAGAAGAGGCAGCCAGTTCAGCTTGTGGAGAATATCAAAGCGACGGCGTATTTTTGGATTCGTAATAGATCTCGTTGGAAATTTAAGGATTGGAAAACTTGATGTAATTTCCCTTTGGATTGATGTATTTGTGTTTGTTTCGCTTAGTCCTTGCTTTAAGGACTAGCGAGCTGTTCGTTAATGAAGTTTTCCTTTCAAAAAAAAATGTAATTATTATTTTTCGAACGACGTTTGGAACTAGCTACAATACTTAAATGAGTCTTCCTGAGACAAAATAATAACCGTTCATACTGATTTTAACGTTTTAAGCCTGAGTTATCTAGAAACGCTGTCAAGGAGTAAACTCACCACTTTGGACAAATCCTCTTGCGTTAAGTTTGAACTTGAAAACTTAAAAATTTCAAACCCAAAACCAAATTTGTATCATCCACGCATACCGTTAGACTACAAGACAATTAGTACTGTAAAATTACATATAAGAAATACTCAAAATGCAGATTTTGTTAATTCATTTTTTTATTGTATCTTGTTATTTCAATTACAAATCAGTTACCTAATTTGATAGTAATTTAACTTTCTCTAAAGAGAATCGACGCATAATTTAAACAACTTTTGACATTTTGACGTGGATATTCTATATCCTGTACTTTTCCTAGTTGTGGTTTTGAGGGGTTTTAATATTTTATTGGTTTATTGTAGGGTGTTGTGTTGCTATCTTACGTACGTTCACATAATATCATCTTGAACTAATATAAAATATTGTTCCTTAACTTTGGTGTTGTGTTTGGGGGTTTGATTCGATTTTAGTTAAATTTGTGTAGACGTATTTAGGTGTTAACTGAATTCTTGAAATCTCAAAATTCGATTTTATTTTTGAAGGGAACATTCGTAAAAAATAATAAACTAACGCATGTATATATTTCAATACATTATAATAATCAAATTAAGTAGTAAATTACACTACAGTTTACAATTGAAATAATAGAAAAATTATGAATACAAAATACAAAAAAAAAAAATTTCATTATCAAGGCTTTGTGACTAACACGATTCCCTTAAAAAATATTCTGAGTCTCCCTGGAGAACTCGAACGTTACCCAGAGTACAATAGCCGAGTACAATTAAGGAGGACTCTAAACCTGAAATAATATCTTACAGTAGAGAGAAAGATTGCTAGAACTTTAAAGAAAGAAAAGAAAGCTCAAGTATGAGGATGTTGACATCTTTTTGATGTGTCCAGCGACTAGGGATCACTACAGTGAACCTACACTTGAAACACCTTTCAAGTCATTACAAAAAAATTGAATTCAACTTTGAAACATTCAAAAGTTTTGATTCAGTAAACATCAAAGTTGTAACATAAATAGATTAAATAATTTTATTCAAAATAATGTTCATTTTTTTTCATACATTACAAAAATTCCAATGGTTTTTAGTCCAATACCTTATGGGTTTAATATTGAGCATATGACTACATGGTCACATAGTATTTTCTTTTTATTAAAAAAACATAATGGTTGTAACGTCCAGGCCCTCATACTATTAATGGTGTTCGCTTTACATATAAGAAGCACACATATTTGTTTTTGGTTGCTCGGGTGAAAACTTCTCAGGAGGTCACTCATCCCTAAATTGATATCACTCAAGCATGATTAATTGTGGAGTTATCCTCCCATCCACAGTTAAAACGCTCAAAACGCATTGGTGATGTTAGAAACAAGACATTCCTTATGAATCCACTGTCTCTCCTGTCCACAGTCGATGTGGAATTTGTTTAGGGTGTTACAATCACCCTCCCTTTTGGACTCATCATCCTAGATAATGTTTGCCCAACCATCCCATTCATAGATGTGGGATTTGCCTATGATGTCCATTTGAACACCCTCGGGGACTTACCACCCTTGTTGAGGTTTGTCCCACCATATCGATAGCACAAGAGTGACTCTGATACCATTTATTATAATTCCCTAGAAATAAAGACCTCTTTCTTTCTCCCCCATTTCTCATTTTGTTGATTGAAAGAGAATAAGCGCTAACCATTGAGTAAATATCACATCGACTGTGGACATAAGAGATGTTGAGTTCATAAAGAATGTCCTGCCTCTAACTCACCAATGCATTACTGGGATGACAACAATCTAGGGATATGTGACTTCTTGAAAGATTTCACCCGAACAACCAAAAACAAATACGTAAGCTCCCATAGTATGAGGGGCCCAATGTTACAAATGATATTAGAGTCACTCTTGTGCCATTCGAGATGGTGGAGTTAACATCATCAATGATAGTGAGTCCCAGGGGTTTTCAGAGGGACACCTTAGGCAAATACAAATATATGAATAGGATGGTGGGGCAAATGTTATTGAGGATGATGAGTCCGGGGGGTGATAATAACGCCCTAGTCAAATTCATATTGACCGTATACATGAGCTATAGTGGGTCCATAAGGAATGTCCCGTCTTTAATATCACCAACGTGTTTTGGGCGTTTTAGCTGTGGAAAGAGGAGAACTCCACAGTTAAACATGCTTGAGTGATATAAATCTAAGGAAGGGTGACCCCTAGGAGGTTTTCATCTGAGCAATCAAAAGCAAATTCATAAGCTTCTCGAAAGCAAAGCAGACAATTTTGATGGTACGAAGGACTAGATGTTACAGTGGTGACTTAAGATTATAAAATTACAAGTGATGGAGATGACAAGTAACTTTTAGATTTCATTTATCTGGATAAACTTTTTGAATATAAAGTATTTCATAATCATATTAAAGTATCTTAAGTGTGTATAAAAACTTAATAACAAACTAATAAGTTACTTCTCATGAACGAGTTGTTTTTTCTATGATATTGATACGAAAGTATTACCCAAAACAAACCAAATAGCTCCTTTATACATGGGTTAAAATGGTTAAGTTGTTCAGACCTTGTTGTTTAGTGGATGTACCGGTCTTTATATAAGTCTTTAGCAAGTATTTAGTCCACATCTCCTATCTTGTATCAATATATATTCTAATTTTTCATTTGATCTTAAGTGAATATCTAATTACCTAAAATATTATGATGAAACTAAAATTACCAAAATAGCTTTTATCAAGCAAATATTCGAATATGAATGTTCCTCTTCGGACTAAACCCTTAGTATTAACTTAAATACATAAAGATAATATATACGTAAGTTCAACATACTCATATGTTCTTATCAAGTTACACTGACACTATATTTAACTACCTTTGTGTCCCTAGCCTTCAGTGAGTACATAGAAGTCAAGTCTAACCTCCCTTAAAGTCGGTATCTTCATACTCATATAGGTAGTTCTTTTACTCTCGCACCTATATATGTATTTTTCAAAAAAAGAATTAGAAGTAGTAAATTTCAACCTTCTTAACTTATAGGTATAAGCACATACCTTTGGATGATTCTATATATGTGTTTTAATCTTTAAGATGTGAAGCTTTCTATATATTGAGTTTAACAACTAATGTTGTATTCAATGAAAGTTGGGTATCTTAACATAAGAGACATAAATGGATCTTAATTCATCGTTATAGTTGACTTGTGTACAAGATGTCTTTTTAACCCTTTAGTTAGATAAATAGATAGATTATATAATGTACAAAATATTTAACTGTAATCACACTATGCTTGATTAATTTCTTAATCATGTTATATCTAACACCTAAGTCTCTAGACTTCTCATGGTATACATGACTATAAGGTGCTGTTTGTTTTTTCTGTAGGAAAACGTCTGCAGTCTGCGGACCACATTTACAGATATCTGCAGCAGAAGAGGTGGACCAAACGTCTGCAGTCTGCAAGAAAATATTGTTTGTTTTTTAACATCTGCATACTATTAAAATATTCTATAATTAAAGTAAATCTATTTTTTAAACTTTAGAAATTACTTTAACATTAAAATATAAATAAAAGTCATACAAATATTAAAATATAATTAAAGTAAACCTATTTTTTAAACTTTAAAAAATACTCTATTAAGCATTTTTGTTGCTCAATCAACCATTGTTGTTTCTCTCCCATTTCTATTAATCAACAAACAACAAACGTATTTTTCAAATCAAACAAAATATTAAACACAATACAAAGTTATACTAACCCATTTTGCATTATAATTCAAACAAATAATATTAACACAACCAAATAAGCATTATAATATTAACACTACCCATTTGGCACTATAATTCAAACAAGTAATATCAATACTACCCATTTAGCACTATAATTCAAACAAATAATAATACCCATTTAGCACTATAATTCAAACAAATAATACTACCCATTTAACAAATAAGCATTTTAGTTACACAACCAAATTCAAACACAACCAGAATCAAACAATTGAAATACCTTTAGCACTATAATATTAACATCAAATTCAACCTTTCAACAAAAAAAAAACTTTCAAAACCTTTCAATAGAATGATATCAGGCATACAACCTTTCAAAACCATTGAAATCAAACATAACCTCACTTACGTATAAACTAATGCATACATTCAATCAAACACCTTTAGCTCCAGATCTAAAAACCGAGCTGAAATAATTCTAATGCAAGGTAAACAAACAACATTTCGGTTTCAAATTTTTGAAAAAACTAAAACTCATCAACGCATTTACTGAACATAAGCATAAACCATAGCACTTACTTGAGGCGGCTGGATGAGAGGTGGCTGGAGGAGGCGGTTGGAGGAGAGGAGGAGGCCTAGAAGAGAGGTGGCTGGAGAAGAGGCGGCCTGGAGGGAGGTCACGGCCTGGAGGAGAGGCAACTGGAGGGAGGTCGTGGCGTGGAGGAGGCGGCTGGAGGAGCGGTGGACTAGAGGAGGTTGCGGCCTCGAGGGAGGGCGGCCGGAGGAAGCTGCCAGCTGGAGGGAGGGCGGCGGGAGGAAGCCACCGAATGGAGGGAGGGCGGTGGGAGGAAGCCGCCGGCTGGAGGGAGGGCGGCGGGAGGAAGCCGCCGGCTGGAGGGAGGGCGGCGGGAGGAAGCCACCGGCTGGAGGGAGGGCGGCGGTAGGGAGGTTGCGATGGAGGAGAGGAGAGGAGGATGAGGATGGTGGCTAGTTGTGTTTTATGATTAGGGCTTTTGTTAAGAAAAGAAGAGGGTTGATGAAATGTCTTCCCGTGTGAAGACACTAGTCCATATCTGCCTCATGAAGACCTCAGGAAGACATTTTTTAATAAAATGTCTTCCGGAAATCAAACAGACTGTGCTATTAAAATCTCTTCCCGCGTCTACGTGCGCGTAGATGAAGAGGTGGGGAAGAGCTTTTAAGTCTTAGCTAGTATAGCAACACTATCACACCTAATACATATCAGTGATATTGGTTTGGACCATAATGAAATCTCACTAAATTTCTTAGGTACTCAACTTCTTTACCAACTACAACTATAACAATAAATTTAGATTTAATTGTTGAATTAGCAACACAAGTTATCTTTTTTGAAGCTTATGAGATTACTCCTCCTTTGATTAGAAATATACATCCACTTGCTAATGAGTGATATCCATGTTTGTTATCCAACTCGATCTGAATATCCTTTTAAGCTTGCCATTAATAATCCATGATTTTCTTTAAAAATTTAATACTTTTCTTAAGCTTGCCAATGATGTGTACTTGGATTGCTAGTAAATATACTTAGCTTTCCAAATATATAAGTTCAATCAGGTCTGGCACTTATCATGGCATACATTAAACATTCATTAGCACTAAGTATTCAAGCTAAGGCATAACTTCACCTTTATTTGGTAGAGCTTTAAGTTTGGGTCAATATGAGTGCAATAGAAGATCAATTCCTATAATTAAATTTCTTCATTAATACCTTCTCAATATAATGAGATTTTAAGATACTTTTATACCTTTGCTCGTGTACCTGGTGCTGCAAAGAGCTCCCGCGTTTTCGCAGGGTCCAGGGAGGGTCCGTCCCATTTACGGGAAGATGTACGCGGTCTTTCCCCACATTTTGTGGGGAGGCCGTTTTCACGGATCGAACCTGATACCTTCGGTCCCTTAGGAACAGCTTTTACCGCTCCTAAGGGACCGAAGGTCTCAGGTTCGATCCGTGAAAACCTTTGCTCGTGTGTTTAATCCTAATTGGTTCCTGGTCCTGGTCAGAGACCACTGTGTTCGCGCCGACGATCCAACAGATGACTTTGGTATCCTCTAAAACCTTCATAGAAGAGTTTGATGAGAATAACTCTTTTGTTTTATCAACTTGATCTTGATTGGTGTGAAAAATTAACATGTCATCTACATATAGACAAATTATAACTCCTTTAAAATGATTATCAAATTTCTATAATACACTTAACAGCTTATTCACCTAATATTGATTATCTGACATAATGTCATCAAGTTTTTGATGCTATTGTTTTGAAGCTTGCTTCAACATATACAATGATTTACTCAACTTGCACAACTTATGCTCATTATTTGGCATGATAAACTATTCAGGTTGTTTTATATAAATATCCTTGTCCGACTCACCAATTAAGAATGCAGTCTTTACTTACATTTGGTGTATAGCAAGGTTATGTATAGATTCAAGAGCTATTAACAACCTAATTATTGATATTCTAGCCACATGAGCATATTAGTCAAAGTAGTCAATACGTTCCTCTTGTAAAATGCCTTGAATAACCAATCTAGTTTTAAACTTAGCTATGATACCATCTAATATTATTTTCTTTTCGAAGATCCACTTATAACCTAAAGGTTTACATCCAAAGGAAAATAAGTTAGTTTTCGGGTATTGTTTTGTATAATAAAATTCTTCTCATCATATATTGCTTCCTTCAAAAAGGCCACCTCCCCAGATAAGAATGCAGACTTTACTTACATTTGGTGTATAGCAAGGTTATGTATAGATTCAAGAGCTATTAACAACCTAATTATTGATATTCTAGCCACATGAGCATATTAGTCAAAGTAGTTAATACGTTCCTCTTGTAAAATGCCTTGAATAACCAATCTGGTTTTAAACTTGGCTATGATACCATCTAATATTATTTTCTTTTTAAAGATCCACTTACAACCTAAAGGTCTACATCCAAAGGAAAATAAGTTAGTTTTTGGGTATTGTTTTGTATAATAAAATTCATCTCATCATATATTGCTTCCTTTAAAAAATCCACCTCCCCAGATACCAAATCCTATAATTTCCCTCAATATTGAAACAATATTGGCATTGAATTTGAATCTCATTCCAAGATCCTTTGACTAAATATAGTTGAAAATAAAACAATAGCTCTTAGCTATTATTGCTCTACTTCTTCTTTGTTTTGTACTAGTGGAAGGTATATCTTTAATAGCAGTTGCCACGCTCCAAACCAGGGGCATGACCAATTGTGTCGTAATACCATCTAAATACAATGGTAGACTTAATAATAAAAATCACAATCTAGACTGAATTAAAACTTCAAACTGTTTACACAAATCCTCATATTCCATGCCTATAAATTACAAAACACAAATAAAGTATGTTGCCCAAGGAAGATTTAATCTAGTCACTATGTTTTACACAAATATCTTATTCATTCACAACCATTAAGTCTTCTTAACCTACCTAATGCCTCCTGGGCACCATATGGTCTTGCATCACTAGCTAAAACTCATCAACAACAACATTATTGGTGAGTCATAACCAGTGATTCAAAATCAGTTATACAATATAGCCATGTGTGTGCAAGCAAATTTTTTGTCAAATCAAGTCTCACATAGACCGTTAAGATCTATGTGCGAAGTTTTACCACAAGGTGTGTGAACAAACTAAGATCCAAGTCAATAGTTACTCTTAACAACCTGTAAATGAATTTTTAAAATAAACCTCAGAATTTATAAATTTAAATCGTTGTGGAAATGTAAGTTAAATAATTCAAAACCATAATGTACGAAAGTAAACACGCAAAACGCGTGCCCAAAAACCCTGATTTAAAACATAATGCGTAGATAATGTCATAAAACTATTTATATGATGAATGACTCGTGTTGTGCTCCTGACTTCACCTATAAGCTAGTGATCTGAGAAATACATACTAAAGTGTCAACACAAGGTTGGTGAGTTTAAGAGTTTGAAAGTAAACAAAAGCACTTGAGTTATAACAACATAAATAGTGTGTAATGTATTAGATAGCTAATCTATGCTTAAGCAAGACAATAGTCTTTTCCGCAATCGAAGCTGACTGTGTTCATTTGTTTGTCTTCAGTTACGATTTACCGAGTCATGACAACGTGTTAGTCGTTTAAGACAATGCTACACCCTCTTGACCTCCAATATTATAGGTGGGGCTTGTCAGACCAAGTATTACAACCTAATATTTCCCGCTAGCTTCTTAATTAATAATTCAAAAGAGTAAGGACTTTGAGTGGTAAGTACACTATGTACATGCCGTACAAAACTTATAAAAATAAAACATTTGTAAGTATGATTTCTTTCCTAAAGAAGTATTTAAAAGAGGGTCAGTAAATTCACCTTAAGCGTGTGCGAAACGTAATGAAATTAAATGCTAGAATGAAAGGATAAACCGTCACAGGTTACCTAGAATTCATACGTACATAAGTACGTGCAAGACAAGATGGTTTAACAAACCCTAAGCATTAATCAGTCTCATTTATTTATGTGATTTAGAATATATTGATTTAGTTGACCTGTTTTACCCGTTGGTGACATATTATTTGAAAACATATTCATTTATTCAAACCAATTCAAGTATTCATGTATTTAATTCATATCATCCACACATAGCACACAATAAATCCTAAACTCTAATAGGATTATTATACTAGCATAGCTTATCATACTGCATATACGAATCCAAACAAGTAACAAACATATACATTTTATTCAGATATCACCCATCGCCATTCACTTCAAATATCTCAAATGATAACTACTAATGTTACTACCATGCAACCTAATCATACATAGGGTTTTAATCACTCACTACATGTCATGTAAACTAACTTGCTACTTCACATCCTAAATCCTATCAATTCTACTAATTAGGGGCCTCAGATGATGCCTGTATGATGTTAACCGTTACATTTCAAACATGACTTGTACTAGTAAAACAATTTAATTATGCCTTATTGATCAAATATCATCATTATATCATGTAACCCTAATTCTAGTGGTAATCCAATATGATACATCATTACATCCATAATCAATTCGCATGTGCACTTGTACATAAAAAATTTCCAAAATAGTATCAACACGATCTAATCATTTCATTTTAAACTATTTAATGTTCCTAACAACCGATCTAACATGATCCTAATATCTCATCCATATCCAAACATTGAAATTTACCAAACACATTCATAAAGTTTGTTCTTTAGAAAAGTGACATTCTGTAACCTAAGTTTCATCCAAACTAATCATCAAATCATCATTTACATTGTTATTCTAATTCATATCAATCATTAGAACACAACCAATATGATCAAATCATAAAATCCAAAGTTCTTGGAAATTAAAGTTTCCATTATGGGTAAGTTAAGAACCAAACGTTAAAACAACTAGATTCTTGCATAATCCACATAAAACATCATCAATACAATTAAAGTCATATAATTACATCATCCAGTTTCAAGATATTGCAAAATTGAACTAGGGTTTGTTCATGAATCAATTTTCATGAAATGGATGATAAACTTATTGAAAATTTGACCTTATATGCATTTTAGATCAACAATTAAACTTGATAACATGTAGTATTAATCGAATTGCATGAAATCAAGTGAGTGTGTTTTTGCTTGAGTTCATAATCGTAAGGAGAGGGTGGGGGAGAGGGTTCGGTCGCAGGGGGGATGGGTAAGTGGTTTTTTTTATTTACATAGGGTAATAATTTTCCTAATTCACCCCTTGTTTTTATAAATTGTAAAAAATTACCTTTTAACATTTTTAAATCATTTTCTTTAACTAACTTATGAGTTTAATAAACCAACGACTAAAAATGTTAATCAAATGATAATAATCTCTCATGAATATTATATAATTCGCATAATCACATGTTAAAACGTAAATCATAAAATAACACATAACACTTTGATTCACATAGTCATATAATTAATAATCATAATTGTAAATCAAGTTAATATTGGTTAAACCAATATTAGTTCTTTGTTAAGTTCTCAACATTCAAGAACAACAAGTATGTGCTCACGTGACGTGTATGCAAGACTTAACAAAACTAACGGATCTTTGGTAACTAAATATTACCGGATGTCACATCTGTTGGGTAACATGGACCAATTTTAATATTTAAAACCATTGTGAGTTAACCCAATTAACTGTAATAATTTAAAATAAAAATACGTTTATTTGATCGGAAGCGGTTTTTACGTTAAATAATAAAATCATATTGTATTAGGTTTAGAGTTTTAATCTTAATGAAACTCTAGTTTATTAATTATAAGTAAATAATCCTATTTCCAATCAAGTTCACAGGTTAGACCAATATAAACAAGTAAAACTCAACCATAGGGTGTTTTAGGATTATATATCGATGAACTTTTCACCGGAATTGTAACCCCCCGGGTTACTACAAAATCCTTGCTAGTAGGCTTGTTCAGGGTGTCCAAAACTAGACATCACACAGTTCAATTTCATGACAGCGGCGGTGCGTCGGCGGACGACGACAGTTTCGAGGTGGCAGCTTCCGGATCGCACTATAAGGGAAGAGGGAGAGTGGTCAGTAGGTTTCTTTCTACATTGAATAATAATTATGCATCTCTAGAGTTTAAACTTAATCCTATATCTATAATAATAATTATTACACTCTTAGTACTTATTTTGTTGTACTCAGATTCTCCTTTTAATAATAAACTCTTTTGTTATTAACCTTTAAGTTTATTTAATTAACTTTTAATTAAAACTTCAATTATAGATTTATTAATAATAATAATAATTATTAATATTATAATAAGTTTCCTTTTATTATTATTTCACAAATAACAATCCACCTATTAAATAATAATCAACAAATAAATATAAAATAATCATTTGCGCATAAACATGAACTCAAACATTTGAAATCAGTCCATTTAATCTTTATTTCGTTTACCAACATGTAAATCATTGGATCGTACTGAGTTAGTTAACGCTAACGTTGACTTTATTTAACACTCGAACATCCTATATTGATGTGTTGTAAAACACATCCATTTTTAATTTTACGTTTTCGGGTCACTTTTGTTTAACTTTTAGTTGATTTGTTAGTTTCTACTTACCATTCGTTACTTTTGTGTTTAAATAGGTGCTTGGGTGCTTAAAGTGACGAAAATGCATGGGAAACGAAGAAAAGAGCCAAACAATGGGGGAAAGACCAACACTTAGAATTGTTTCTAAGTGAGAAACTCAAAATCTCTATCCCATCTACGTGATATGCACAACAGGAGGCCTCTCATGCGCGTATCCATTAGATCATATATTAGGGTTTTGGGAATTTTTTAATCTATGTGATATGCACAGAAGGAGGGCCTTTCCTGCGAGTATCGTATAGATGGTGTTTTTGGAAAAATTTTACAAAGTTGTATTTAAACAACTTTTCTCAACCCAAACAAGGAGTTTGACGTTTCAAGAGCATTCTCAAGAACGAATTGAAGATTTTAAAGGATTTGAAGCCAATGATTGAAGCTAGGATCATAGGAAAAATTACAAACATTTGATTACGGATTTTTACCTTCGTAACTTTGTTTACCTAGACATTGTTTTGAACATGTTGATCTTGTTTTCATTTTTTAAGATGATGTTTTTACTGAAAATGGGTAGCTAAGATCATAATACTACCTAGGTGAATCCTAGTTGTAACCCTCGAACGTCAAATGGCTATTGAACTATTATGAAATCAGGATCTAATGAAACAAACTTCTAAGATACCTAATGGATCCCGGATTCTCTGGATGTGACCAAAAATAGAACCTAGAAGATGAGTGAAACTACCGATTAGTCAAATTACCGCTAAGTCTCTTTGACAACACTTATGTACCCGGTTGATAGCTAATCTCTCGATCTAACTAACATAATTCATTGATAATGAAAGGGGCAACTTTAAACAATCTATTACACACAAAAAACAGTGCAATTAACTAACTTAGAGAAACCTTCTTTCTAACCGCTTATTTCCAAGCAACTAACCACAAAGACAAATAGATTAATCCTCACCTCTTGGAATAAAATTAAGAAGAGCATTAAGGCTTCATAATCAATTCAACCCAATTCCTATGGTTACTACGTTTAGCAAACCATCAACTAATCAAAAACACAAAGTAATCGATCTAGATTTGCAAGTTTCTATATCCAACAATCCCCCACTTTGATGTTTTTAATTAAGTAAGTCAATGTGTACACACTTGGACACCTAGCAGCATAGCACTGCTTCTAACAAGGTATGATGTTTAAGTTGTCAACTAGTTCTTTGCATCCAAATAACACTTTACGTAACCAAATACTAAAGCCATGACAATCTATCAATAAGTCCATTCTATATAGAACATTCATTGATCATAAGACATGGATCAAATAAATTCTATTGGGTTGATCAACTATTCTCTATTCTCGTCACTAATTCAAAGTGGTCTAACAAACTACTCTTAGATCAATCTTGGCCACATGTTTACACCGGTTCAAATCAACAACGACTCCAAAATGTCTAAACTTCTAATCCTATTAAAAGACAGAATTCCACTAGCTTCATACAACTCTCACTTAATCTTGGATTTCTCCTAATGTTACACAAATTATTATCCATGTTTCAGAAAAGTGTTAGATAACATCAAAGATGGTCCTCGGCTAATATAGTTCTAATATATGCCTTAGGTCGAAGGAAAAATTGAATATACCAATACCAAAAAATCTCATGACATAGATCCATGGAGATCGTTTTAAAACGAGTTACATTCAATATCCTTCCATAATGATATACATTAATATTGATTCTCAAACCCTTGATCTATTCATCTTATGGATCCAAATCAATTCAATTCATAATAGTCTTACAATCAAGCTCATTCCCATGTAATTCAATTGACTATGGATTTTTAGAATACACTTATTTAAGGATTTTAACGTGTAAATAACAAACACAGTAACATACATTTAAAATTAATTATAACCATTAAATAAAATAAATATTCAATGTAACTATTATAGTTCGAAAAGATCAATACTAGATACAAATCATGCCCATTGTCTAGAAAATCTAAGCCTTATCTTTTAAGCATGCTCCTCGTGTTTTGCTTGAGGCAAAGGCTTAGTAAAAGGGTTAGCCAGATTCAAATCTGTGTGAACTTTGCTTATTACGATGTCTCCACACTTTATTATCTCCCTAATGTAGTGGAATTTCCTGTGTATATGTCTCATGTTCTGATGTGACCTTGGTTCCTTTGCAAGATCCATGGCACCAGTGTTGTCACATAGTATCTTGATTGTTTTCTTTATTCTAGGCACTACTTCAAGATTAACAATGAACATCTTCATCCTGACAACCTCCTTTGCAACATCTGATGCAACATTGTATTCTGGTTCATAAGTGGATTGAGCAACCATGCTTTACTTGGAGCTCTTCTAAGTAAAAGCTCAATTATTCAGAATGAAAACATATCCCGTCTGTAATCATGAATCATCTTGATCTGTTTGGAAACTTGAAATAGTATAATATTTAACTGATAGCTCCTAATCAAGCCCACCATATATGAAGAACATGTCCTTAGTCCTTCTCAAGTATTTCAGGATGTTCTTTACTACAGCCCAGTGACTTTCTCCCAGATTTTATTGATAATTACTCATGATGCACAAAGAATATGAGACATTATGTCTAGTAAATAACATGGCATATATGATGGAACCAATAGCAGAAGAATACGAAACCCTTTCCATTTCTTCTTTTTCTCTTTAGTGCTAGGACATTGCTCGTTATTAAGTATGGTTACATGTGCCATGGGCAAGAGTTCCTTTTGGAGTCTTGCATTAAGAAGCATCAAACGACCTTCTCAATATATGTACTTTGACTTAAAGCAATTAACCGCTTTGATATATCTCTATAGATTTTTATTCCTAGAATATAAGTGGCTTCGCTAAGGTCGTTCATTGCGAAACATTTGCTTAACTAAGCCATAACATCCTTAAGCATGGGACTGTTGATTTCAATGATTAGTGTGTCATCTACATACAAATAAGAAAAATGATATGGCTTCCACTAGATTTCTTGTAACACAAGTTCATCTTCATTCTTGATAAAACCAAACTCTTTGATTTTTTAATCAAAACAAAGCTTCCAGCTGTGAGACGCTTACTTCAAACCATAAATGGATTTGTTCAAGTTGCATACCTTATTACTATTCTTTAGATCGAAAAAACCTTCAGGTTGTACTATATAGACGTCTTCAAGTAAGTGTCCATTAAGGAACATGATTTGGACATCCATTGACATATCTTGTAGTCATAATACGTAGTAATAGCAAGTAAAATTCTAATCGACTTAAGCATGGCCACTAGCGGGAAAATTTTCTCATAATCAATTCCTTAAGTCTGAGTAAATGCTTTCGCAACAAGCCTTGCTTTGTAGGTTTGCACATTGCCATCCATGTTGGTAATCTTCTTGAAGATCCATTGTTTCCTAAAGTTTGACTTTTGGCTGGAAGATTAACCGAATCCAGACTTGGTTGTCATACATGGATTGCATTTCAGCATTCATGGCTTTAAGCCATTTTTTGGATTTAGAATATGAGGTTGCAGCTTTGTAGGTAGCAAGCTCAGCTTGATCAACTATCAAGATGTCATTATATTCATGAAGGCCGATGTACCGATCTGATTGATGATGATCCCTAGTACTTCTATGAACACTTAGTGTTATTGTTTCTTGAGTCCTCTCAGGCTCAACATGAACAACTGGTTTAGTAATTTGTGGTTTGTGAACCTCTTCTAGATTCACACAATTCTCACCAATTCCTCATGCAAGAAATTCTTTCTCCAAGAATATGGCTCCATGTTTGATGAAAACCCAGATTTTAGAAGCATTGTAGAAATAATAACTGATTATTTTAGGGTATCAGATGAAAACAACTTTGTCGCCTTTAGGTACCAGTTTATCCGAAGAGTCACGAGTAATAAGGTGTGACATCCCTAGACCCTAAGGTAGGACACTTTGGGTTTTTTACCATGCCAAATCTTATAAGGCGTTTTGTCCACTTTATTTGTTTGAACTATATTATGATTTTTGTGGCATTTTTGAGAGCAAAACTCCGAAAGGAGTGTGGGAGGTTTGTATGACAAATCATTGATCGAACCATATCTAATAAAGTTTGATATCTCTTTAAGAAACACCATTAAGCTGTGGCGTTCTAGGTGAAGTGAGTTGTGAAACTATTCCATATTTCCTAAGATTATCGTCAAACTCTTAACTAAGATATTCACCGCCTCAATCCAATCAAAGCATCTTAATAGTTTTACTTAGTTGATTTTATACCTTGTTTTGGTACTCCTTGAATTTTTCAAGAGCTTCATGTTTATGCTTCATAAAATAAACATAATTATATCTATTGAAATCATTAATAAATGGAACAATGTATCTTTTTGCTTAACATTATTCTGAATGGACAACATACATTTGAACGTACAAGTCCTAATAGATCCATAGCAGTTTGCCCAACATTTGAACTGGGTGCTTTTCTTAACTTTTCACCTAAACATGATTCGCACTCCTCAAACATTTATGAGCCAATGGAATTTAAAATTCATGTGGTTTGGAGTTGTTTAACACGATTCTTGTTTATGTGACAAAGTCTGCAATGCCATATATGCGTATCATTAAACTCTAACTTCTTACGTATATGAGAGATGTTGTATAAAATGTTATTGTTCTGGACATCTATCTTATAGATTCCATCATCAGGTTTTAAATTAAAATAGAACATATTATTTAAATATGTAGAAATAAGATCACCATTAAATGCATATTTAAAACATTGTTCACGTAAAGTACAAACAAAAACAATATTTCTAGTCAAACTAGGAATGTAACAAACATTGTTAAAAACAAGTTCAAAACTAGAAGGAAGTAAAAAACAAATTCTCTTATAACCTTCGCAACAACCCTTTATCCATTTCCAACATGGAGTTTTAAGTCGCCTTGTTTCAACTTCTTAATCTTTATTAGTCCCTACAAGTCATTACAAATGTGAGAACCACATCCTATGTCAAACACACAGTATTTCTTGAAAAGAAAAGCTTTCAATAACATGTATACCTGAGGATTCTCCTCTTAAAGCTTTACCTTGCTTTAATTCGGCCAGATAAATGAGGCAGTTCCTCTTCCAGTACCCAGTCCTATCATAATGAAAATACTTGGCATCCTTTGGAGGCTTTTTCTTAGACAACAACTTTATCTTTGCCCTTCCTTTTGCTCTTTTCCCCTATTTAAACACGACCCTATTTAAACATTAGCACTAGTGTAGGCTAATTCGCCTCACCTATTTTAAGCATTGAGTGCAGGTCTGCAAGTGTCTTTTTCCACCCGCTCATATTATAATTCAGTATTAACTTATCATATGACTTTGGTAATGAGTTGAGGATAATATCCTCAGCCAGTTCATCACTCAAAGAGGAAACTAGACAAGCCAAGTGATTAATATATGTCTTCATCTTCAACACGTGTGTGCTGACTCATGAACCCTACGGCATACGAGTGGTTATAGGTGATCTCATCACTTTAAATCTCTCATGATGAGCTTGATGTTGGAACATTTCTAACATAAGTTCATTCATCTCGTATGCCATCATATCTTCCATATTCTTCTGAAGTTCTAGAGTCATACATGCTAACATTAGACATGAAACTTTCATAGTGTCATCAAAATGTTTTACATAAGCTCTATATGCAATAATACTCTGATTAATAGGCACATCAGGGATTAGTGTCTCTAGAAAATACAATTTGTTTTTCGCCTTGAGAACAATTTCAAGTTGTGGTGCCAATCCATGAAGTTGGTGTTGTTAAGTTTGTCATTCTCCTGGACGGATTTGAGAGAGAATTGAGAGGTGTTGGAATTGTTTTCTTTTGACATCTATTAAATTCATAAAGGTAAAATTTGGTATATTGTGCTTTAGATAGCATAATTCAAATTATGACCCAACTGCAAATTTTATATAACTAGTGTTATTACCCAGACGCGCGTTGCGCGTCTTGGGAACGCCGCAAAACGGTGTATAAAATTGGAATGTTCAACGTGTGGCTCAGAACTAATGGCAGGTTGTGGCTGCACATTGAAAATAGTTGCCAAGCCAATGCAACCGGTACCTAACTAACCAAACTTGAAAGGCTGTTTGGTAGTCTTTTAACAGTAATTAAGAGGCTACCACTTGGTTGTTTATAACTTTTTAATGGTTAAAAGGTAAGCTTAAGAGATTACCTTTTAATCATTCAACATTAATGTTACTTTTTAATCATTAAGAGGATATGAACCACTAAAGGTAGTCTTTTAATGACTATTAAAAGGCTACTAAACAGCCTTCTAGCTTACTGTTCATGCCCCTGCTTTCATACAACTCTTAATGTCCTCTTCCAGTTTAATAATATTAACTTGGTATATACAATAGAATTTGGTATTGTTTACTGTTACAATTTGACATTGCTATTCTTTAGAATTTGGTATCAATATATTAAATCTTTAGACCTCTTACTGTCCATATGGTATGTCCTGATTGATAAATTCATATATACGTTCTAGTTGTTACATGTACAGTAACATGTTTTGTTTACTAAATATGGAAACTAATTAGAGGTGTTTTTACGAAAAAAAACACGGGGACCCTATAGCCCCAGTGCCTCTCGTGCAGATTTTTAGACTCATGAGATATAGCTGTTATTCGTTTCTACACTGGTAAACATGGTTCATTATTAAGAATACTATAGCTTACAAATTGCAAAACAGACATGATAAACTTTTCATCAGTAATGAGGTTCAAAACCACAGACAAAATAGAAATTCACAGCTACAAGAGTAAATTCATTGCAAATAATGGTGAGAAAATAAACCTCTACTTCATCTGCACAATCCCAGCGCTTATGAGTTTCTGGATTTTGTTCATCACCAATGGATTCTTCATGTGATCCTGTGCTGCCACTGGGTTCTCTTGTAATCCTTCAATACCTGTGCCATCACAGGATCGGTAAGAGTCCCCTGAATCTCAGGATCCTGCATAGCCTTAGCCTGCATCAACAGAATAACACTCAATTCCTCAGGTGTCAAATCATCACGGCTGGCCCGATTAATTTACTGAACACAGCTGCACAAGTCGAGTAACGTTCATGTTATTATTAGCTTAAATCAAAATTCACATAAACATAACAATTAGGGATTGGTTGTAACTTCTAACCCCGTCTAGTAATTCCTGATTTTGGGGATCGTGTTTGAGTCCTTCTTGGAAGGTCTCTAAAGCTTTATCATACTCTTTCATGAAGAACTGTATTGCACCTTTTCTTGTGTATCCCTTTATGAACTTTGGATCAAGCTCTATGCACTTCTCTGCATCCTTCAGCCCTTCTGGCATTGCACCAAGCTTCGTGTAGCAAGCAGCTTTGTTGCTGTATGCCTGCAAACAGGTTCATTCACGCACATTACCATCAATTCATACGTATTTGTTAACTGTATAATCAAAGGTAAGTGGAAGAAGAAGAAGACAGTTAGTTACCCTCACATCTTTCGGGTTTCTTCTCAAAGACTCCGTGTAATGCTTGATAGCCTCTGGGTACTTCTGCTCTTTGAAGCACTCATTCCCTTTCTCGCATTCTTTATCTGCAAGTTTAGGGTCATAATACTCCTGCTGCTCCAACTCTTTCTTTGCTCTCTCTGCATCGTTCAGCTTCTTCAACGTGTCCGGGTTGCGATGCTCTGTAAGAGCCTTTTGAAACGTCTCGATTGCAGTCTCGTAATCTTTAGAAGTCTTGGCTAACTTAACCAAAGCAGTTCCTTTTCTTGTCAAAGCCCTGGCAACTATTTTATAATCCGATCGGAGCTCTCTTCCTCTCTCAACAGCTTTATCACAATCCTTAATGCATTCATCATACTACAAGCAATTTTGTTATCATATTACCACAACTTTGATCCCGTTTCATCAATAGAGTAAAGACAAACTACAAATCCTATACTAATCTGTAATCCAATTGTTTCACAGGAATCTATTAAAGATGAATTCTACTAATCTATGATTTCTATCACTCTGATTGAATCAAAGAAAAAGAAAAACATACCTTCCCCATTTCCATATAAACTGTGTCGACCTCCGCCTCCACCAACAAATCCACCACCCTAATTTGGGTTTTAGGGTTCGTAAGGGGGGGCGGGCAGCGGGAGCGGAGGTGGCAGGAGGTGGAGCAGTGATGTCTAATGGTGAGCAGTGAGGCCGATGGTGTTGGAGGTGATGGGGGGAGGGCGATAGATGAGGGCGGCAGTGTGCAGGAGGGCGTTCGGCTCCGACGTACACCGCCAGCGATCGGCTGCGGTGGTTATGGTGGTGGTGGAAGGGGGTTTGGGGAGGAAGACGATGGAGGTAGAGACGGAGGAGAGGGATTCCATTGTAGATGTTACGGTGGTGGAGATGGATGTGGTGGTGGTGGTGGTGGTGATCGCCGGCGACGTGAAGGATGAAAGACCAAAGATGGGCAGTGAAGATGGATGGCAGTGGAGAGCCCTTCAAGCAGAAGGGGAAGCACTGTATTACTATTCATTAAATAGTGATATGAGTTGCATTTTTCATATTATGTAATTAGGAAGAGATCTCGGTTCATCAAGCCACAGTGGATGGATTTAGCACTCTCCACTAGTATGATTAGGTAGGTAGGTAGGCCACTATTGCTAATTGTGTCAACTATACAATTCAATTTGAGGTCGTAGGACGAGAGTTATCCAGACATTGTACGTTTAACCTCAACTATGCCCACTGAAATTCAAGTGATGTTTATCCTTGAACTGTTGACTATAACACCAGCCCATGTAACATAGGAAATGCGGTTATTATCTTCTTTCGAAGCCGGTAGCCCCGATGCAGGGTTTTTTTCTAGCACTGGGGGGTTCGGATAGATCGAATCGAAGTGTCAACTTGTTAAGGGTGGCATAGAAAGCATTGATTTTAATATTGGGATTTATTTTAATATTTACCGTTTTGGAGTCAACATATTTTCAATAACTCATAGCATGAGGCAAGTTATACAAGTTTATAAAATCCAATTTTATATATTATTCATGATAAATTCAAACGCCTTTCAACACTCAACACAAGTCAGTTTTAAGTACCTTATTTAAACCAGATTGGTCATATATCGCGAGTAAATCTATTGATTATGAAACTGTTGTTGTATATCATGAATAAATCTTTACAGTTTTATTCAAAAACTAATGTTAATAAAACTATTGTTTTGTTGATTTTAAAAATCTTATTCATTTTAGGTTATATACATTGTTTACAATAAATAGAACAATCACAAAACAAATAAAAGTGAACCGAGCCCCTAAGTTGGTTGCCCGGTTTTGTTTGAGCCAATAAACGTAAACTGGACTAGTTCAAGGGTTTAGAAAATCCTAATTTTGATAAACTCACACTTGACCCGTGATCTCTATCTTTATGAAACCTGTTCTCCATCTTGATCTTGATCTTGCACCCCCAGGTTTACAATTACAAATTTGAATTTAATTTAAACCTATCTATTACACCGGATTCACTATCCGTATGAAAATACAAATCAAAACCAAACATAATGTAAAACAGAATCTAGAAAGATTTTATAAAATTACAATCATGACTAGGGTCAAACTCTGGAGCTCGATTTGAAATCACAATCCACAAACAATAAAGGCTTCAAGCTTTTTTCAAACTAAAGCTTTGACAAATAAAACATACATCAAATAAAAATTTACCATTTATACGTGCTTAATAGTGGATTTGATACCACTTTTGGGAAGCGTGAACTAGTTTTAACGTGTAAAACCATTGTCAGTTAACCAATTATAATTTAAAAAGTTAATAATAGCCATTTTCATCTCTGAGTTTTCGTTTGTTTTATCATTTCCATCCAAAAAAGTTTTTTTTCTTTTTTGTGTCCATGACTTTTTTTTAATTTATCATTTCCATCCTTTTTCGTTAACTCAATTAATTATATTGTTAAGTTAAGGGCATTTAAATAATTATACAAATAAAAACTTAAACTAAAAATAAAAATAAGAATAAGAATATATAAAGTTTACCACCCAATTCACCACGTCTTTTTCGATTCATCTACGACCAAATATTTGTCACCACCGTCACCGCTAGAAGTTGACCCCCAAATATCCGACCACCGACCTAACCACCATCCAAAATTCAGTTTTCATCTTCTTCGTTTTGATTCACTGTCAATTAGTAATCTTCTTTTTAGTATGTTTCATCTTTGATTGGAAATCTTAAGGAATGAAAAACAATCTTTTTCTTATAATTGGGTAAAATCTAGAATAGGAAGAAACGACAGAGAGTAGAAGAACATAAACAAGGGGGTATTAGGGAAAATAATGAGGATAAGTTTATTATTAGAAAGAAAAAATGGGAGTTGAGGATTAGAGAAGGAATGTGTGTGTTCTTGCATATCATGGTAGCAAGTTTGATGGCAGCCACTGTTGCTCCTTACTTTGTTATTAGTATAGTATTTAGAGAGAAATGAAAGAGGTAGAAATCGCAAAGTAAAACAAGGGTAGGAATTGATGGAGAGAAGAAGAACGTGGGGAATTATGTTGGTAGAACTTTTATATTGTTGTAAGCTTTTTTAGTTTAAGTTTTTATTTGTATAATTACTTAAATGTCCTTAACTTAACAACATAATTAAATGAGTTAACGAAAATAGATGAAAATGACAAATTTTTAAAAAAGTCAAGGATCCAAAAGATAAAAAAAACATTTTTTTTGCTGGAGATGACAAAACAGATGAAAACTTAGGAATGAAAATGACAATTAACTCTAATTTAAATAAAATACTTTTATTTAAGCAGAAACGGTTTTCACGTTGAATAATAAAATCATATTTTAGAGTTTCAATCTTATTAATACTCTATTTTTGTAATTCTAAATAAATAAATCTATTCCCAATCAAGATCACAGGTTAAACACGTATAAGCAAGTAAAACACAACCATAGGGTGTTTTAGGATTATACCTCGACGAACTTTTCATCGGAATTGTAACCCACGGGTTACAACGAAATCCTTGCTAATATGCTTGTTCACGGTGTCTAAAACCAAACGTCACATGGTTTAGTTTCATGACAGCAGCGGCGCGTCGGCGGTGGCGCGTCGGCGGTGGCGATTGGCGGACAACGGAGGTTCCGGGATGGCGGCTTTCTGATCGCAAAGGGAAGAGAGGGAGAGACGTCAGCAGGATTCTTTTTTCAGGAAATAATAATTGTGTGTCTCTAAGGTTTAACCTTAACCCTATATTTATAACAACAATTATTAAACTCTAGTCCTTATCTTATTGGGCTCAGATTCTCCTTTTAATAATAAACACTTTTATTATTAACCCTAAAGCTTATTTCATTGACTTTTAATTAATATTTCAATTATAACTTTATTAATAATAACTACTATTATTAATATTATAATAAATTCTATTTTATTATTATTTCACAAATAATAATCCACCTATTAAATAATAATCAACAATTAATTATTAAATAATTATTTTCGTATAAATATGAACTTAAAGGTTTGACAATAAATTGTTTAATCTTTACTTCGTTTACCAACATGTAACTCTTCTTATTGTAGCGAGTTAGTTAGCGTTGATTTTGACTTTAATTAACAGTTGGAAATCCTATATCCAACAATGTTATCTCCATGTTGAAAGAACTTTCATCCCGAAAATTGTGTTACATCACTGACTTACTGCAATGGCATAAAGAATTCAAGTGAGTTGTCACATTATCCTCATGTTGAAAGAAATTTTGCCTTGAAGTTTTCAATACCTTCGTCGGTAGTTGTTGTCATTTAGAATAGATGAGGAAAGTTAAGCTTCATCTTATCCTCATGTTCCCACACGAATTCTTGTCCATGCTTTGATTTTCAGCGAACTTTGACTATGGGTATCTTGCTTTGCTTGAGAGTCTTGACCTCACGATCCATAACCTCCATAGGTTCTTCGATGAATTGTAGTTGCTCATCAACTTGAATTTCCTCAAGCGATATTTCTTTAGATTCAAGACGTAAAAGACGTTGTGAACTCCACTTATCGACTCCAGTAAGTTCAGTTTGTATGCCACTAGACTAATTCTTTTCAAAAACTTAAATGGTCCAACATGCCTCGGTTAAGCTTGCCTCGTTTCACAAATCGAACCACACCTTTCCACAGTAAGACTTCCAGCAAAACCTTTTCCTTGACATGAAACTCCAAAGATTTCCGTCATTTATCAGCATAGCTCTTCTATCGACTTGTGCCGCCGCCATATGTTTCCGCATATGAACGCTCTTTTTTGTAGTTTCATGAACCAATTTGAGGTTGGTAAATTAACTATCTCCAACTTCCACCCAACAAATAGGTTATATGCATTTTCACGCATACAGTGCTTCAAATGATGCTTTTTGATGCTAGTATTATAACTATTATCGTAGGAAAACTTTACCAAAGGTAGGTGAACTTTGCAATCGTTCCTAAATCTATCACACAAGCTCGCAGCATGTCATCCAAGGTCTGAATTGTATGCTCACTCTACCCATCAGTCCGCGAATGATAGGCAGTGCTCATATCTAAGCATGTACCCAAAGATTTCTCCAATGATTACCAGGAATGATATGTAAAATGAGCTACATGATCCGAAATGATCAAGATTGGTACACCATGTCGGGAAACAACTACTTTTAAATAAACACAAGTTAACTTGTATATTGTCTGTTTCTTTAATCACCAGAAAATAGGTAGACTTAGTTAGTCGATGCACGATTACCCATATCATGTCACATCCGCTAGGTGTTTTGGGTAGCTTAGTGATAAAATTCACAGAGATCTTCTCCCATTTCCATAGTGGGATCTCAGGTTATTACGGTAATGCAGACGGTCTATAGTATTCAACTTTCACCTAGAGCAGGTTAAACACCTGCTCAAGTAAGTAGCCACGTCTACTTTCATGTTTGGCCATGAATAGTGCACCTTTAATTCGTTGTACATCTTATCTGAACCATGATGAATTAAGTATCAACACTTGTGTGCTGCAATCATAACCAAGTCACTTAAGTTCCCGTGTAAAAGAACCTGAAAGCCTATCCTTGTAGTAGAGTAGACCATCCGATTTTACTTTGAACTATTTATCCATCCCTTGCAAGGATTAAGATTTTTCATTCCCTTTTTTCAAGCCCTCTGTCTGAACTTCCTTGATCTGATCTGTGGAGTACTAACTGTAAATTGTAAGGTTCATACTCCTCTGGGTTTAGTAGTTTCTTTTCTACTTAAGGCATCACCGACAACATTTGCCTTTCCTAGGTGATATTTGATAGCATAGTCATAATCGTTCTGAAGCTCCACCCAGTGTTGTTGTCTCATGTTCAACTCCTTCTACTCGAAGATATGCTGAAGACTCTTGTGATCAGTGTATATAGGGCATCTAGTGCCACAGAAGTAGTGGCTCTAGATCTTCAAGACAGCCTACAACACCTAATTCCAAATCATGATTTGGTGGTGCTCCATACGTATATCTTCCATACCTTAATGATTTACTTGTGACTAACAAAAACCCACGCTAGACAAACATAGCCATGGCATACTAATACATAGGAAACAATATTAACTTACATCCCTACACAGATCAAAACATTTAACCAAAATGTTTAAACAGCTCAGATATAGTCTCAAAAGCATTTAAGAAAGGGGACATTTAGACTCACAATCCGATCATGTCCATAAACCGGTTGACAAGTTCTACAGGCGTTTTAGCCTGTAACATATTAACATTCCCATCAGGATATTACCTCAGTAACAATGAAACCTCTCAAGTATTCCCATATGAGATAATCCACTTGACCTGCCCTAGTCATGTTTATGATCTCGAGCTAGAGTCTTCCCGACTCAAGTCGATATTTCCATCACAGCTCTTGACGAACATGTCTCAAAGAGTTAGGGTTTACGCACATGCCCAACATAATGACCTAATGGACTTAACCACCACATGAAATACCTATCGTGTAAATCCATGTAAAAACCTCACGATCATGAAATAACATCTTATTACCCATTTCATACTTATACCAGATTTTGTCCCGTGACAAATTGATTTATCCAAAAGTGGGTATTTTACTTATCATATTAACAATATGCTTCCTAAACATTTAGACATCGGTTTAGTTATTTCCAAAACCTCGGTTTACCGTAATATTAACAATAATGCTAGTGTGAAGGTTTAGAACCTTACTACAACAGATCTGGGCTCCTAGATGATCCTTGACATCCACAGTTCACCAATGAGCTATTCAACACTACAATCGAGTTTCACATGTCACATACTTGTCCTTATATAGACGTAACTCATATTTAGAAGATAATGTGGCTTACCGAAGGAACTGAGCCTCCAAATGCCATTTTTATCCAAAATGAATGCACCTACAGGCTTTGATCATCAAAACGAGCCCTCATACAACCTCAAAGATTAGAGAGAGAAGGCAGATCGACTTTAAAAAGATAGAGAGAACTGTGAGTGATTGTGCAAATTAGGTGAAAGTCAAATTTTCTTGGCTTTTATATCGAGTTTTCCCGGTAGGCCCTTCACGAATCGCTAAGCCAACCTTAACGATCCACTACTGACTTAAAATAGGATATTCGCACCTTTCAAATGTAATATTCGCATATTACCAAGGAATATTCTTCGCTGACCATTTAGCCAAACCATGGAAGCTTGCGACCATTTTGGCGGACCCTTACCACCAAATTTGGAAGTCCGTTATGAGGTCACTTCACCCAACCTTGGACTCTTCTCAATGGTAGACCATTATGGACAACCCATAGATCCTATAGCGGTCCGCTATGGTCCAATTCTTTTAAAATTTTAAACAATTCCCATTCTGACATTTTCATCCATCATTCAACCTTGTTTATTCGCATGGTAACCTGCCCATTAGGCCAAAGGGTCATATTAGTTAAATTATTACCATATAAGCTTTTGTGTTGATGCGTATAGTGTGAATGTAGCTACAATTCTTTATACCAAACTTGAGGTAGTAACAACTATCCTAGTTAAGGTGAAACTAAGCAATTTCGCTTAATGACGTCATGCGAAACTGATGGCTTTGTTCCACTAGACATGTTGTTGACTCACTTAACTATAAATAGCAAGATGTGCTCATTTTTAGTTAACCGTTCTCTAAAATATAGAATCTCTTATGAGAGAGGTGAATTATCGACCCTAGAGGAGCTCCCTAAGGTTGGAATGGAGCTCTATAATGATATATATATATATGTGTATATATATATATGTGTGTGTGTGTGTGTGTGTGCAAGTTTTGCAAAAAACACATATATTTAAAGTTGTAACTAAAACTTACACCAATGTAAACTTTTTTACATTTACGAATTGACACACACAAACACGCACACACACAACACACACACACACACACACACATATATATATATATAAAATATCATAATCTTGTATATGTGTAATCTTGTTATTGCAATAAAAGAAATTATGATTTTTATTGATGTTGACGGGTTCTCGCAAATTCTCCCAACACAGGGTTCTCATTTGAACGTTACCATATATAGACAAACACATACACACACACACACACACACACACACACACACACACACACACACACACACACACACACATATATATATATATATATATATATATATATATATATATATATATATATATATATATATCACACCCAAGTTTTTAGGTTAACATCGTACCGTTATCTAATCTATCTTCAATAGTTAAATAAACTAATAATTAGTATTAAGTAATGATGATTATCATGAAGAGTACTATTACTATAACAATAATAAGTACTATTACCTAAATGAACATTAGGTGAATGTATGAGGACCAAAAGTGACACTTCCCTTCTCTCTCGGCTCATGCAACAAACCCACGCCTCGAAACCCTTTAACCGATGACCCCTTCTCCACTCTCACCCTCAAACTCCCATAACCCTAAACCACTTTTGTCGTTTCCCTCTGAAAGTCATCATTGCCTTCGAGAGCTCCCTGCAGACATCTCCTCCATAACTTCTCTCGGACAGCCCTCAAAACGTCGACGAGCCTTTCCTCCTTCCTTCTCGTGGTTCAACTCTCGATAACACCCCCTCTGACATATTAATGGCCATGCAAGCGACTGTTAGCATCCAACGACGGGTCAATACTAACCTCAACCCTCGTTCGTCTAGTACGGTATGTTCTTTCGTCTGCTTCACACAATCGTTTAGGTCATGGTTTCGTTTCTTCTTTAGTTGAGTGTGTCGTAAGTTGGAAGGGTTGTTTTAGTGTGTTATAGGGTTCGCGGGCGGGTGTAAACGGCTCATGTGATGTGTGTGGGTGTCACTACGTATATGTATGTAGATATGTGATGTGAGTTATGCCATGAGATTCTAGCGTATAAGTGTGTGTGTTATGTGAGTAATTGATCTCGGTCGATCAGGGGTGGCCGAAGGGTGAACCAGATAGCTTAGGTTGATGGGTTTGATCGGGTGGCATCGGTGTCAGTTCAGTTTGGGTGGTTCATGATTATGGGATTGATTGGGTTAGATTAAAGCGGGCTGTCGTCGGGTTTGTTTTAGGTGCTATGGGGATCGGGTGGTGACTTAAGGGTGGAGCCGGGAGGGTGGTGATAGTGCTCGGGTAGGGATAGTTGGTGATGTTGTTTAGGGTAAGAGACGAGGGTCATGGAAGACCCATATATGAACGGGTGTACGTGTAATGGTTTGCTCTCGGCTATGGGGGGATGTTGAGGGGTGAGTGTGAGTTATGGGTGCGATTGATGGTGTGTGTTGCTTGGATTTCATGATGCATATTGTTTTACAAATGATTAAGTTTAGGTTTTGGTAAGTAAATGTGTTCATGAAATATGGTGTTAAATAAGAACAAGTTTTATAAAACGTGTCTTCACATGACTTAAAGAAGCAATTTCTATTAGGAAATGTCAAATGCCAAAACAACTATAAATTAATTTATAGTAATATAAAGCATGTATGAGATTCGGGGTATGTGTCGAGTTGTTGAGAGCGTGAAACTTATTTAATTAATTATTGCTTAGTACATAGTTAATAATTAGAGTATATGCATTAATACATGTTTCACGGAATCATAATTGTTTGTGTTTGGTAGTTAACTGCTATTTACGTATTAAGGTGAGTTTACAGTCCCACTTTTATATTATACACTCTTTTGGGGGAGAGAAACATGCTGCTTTTATAAACGATATAATACATTAGATTTCATAATACTTCATATACCTGATACTATGGTATTATACTATGCCTCTTCGGACCGTTAATATGTTACTAGCGAGGTGATTGTTAGTAGATCTACTAGGTTTGACAAACCCCGCCCGGGCTAGTCGTGCTAGCTTGATTGGAGGTTAAATGGGTAAATGGTTAGCCTGTTTTACAGTGTTGTGGTAGGGATTCCACAGCCGGGGCATTCATTATATTATTATTGTCAGCTGGGTCACGACTTCATACATATAGTAACTTGTTGTAGGCTAGCTACCTACTTATATACTTAGATTACTAAATCTGAAAATTCATTACTATTAATTACTGTTTTTGATAAACATGTGAACTCACTAGTATTTATATTGATCTTAGCATGTTTTCTCTCAGGTCGTTGATATGGCACGTTTAGGAGCACCGTATTCTTTGCATATTATCTTCATTTGCTGTTAAACGGATTTTATGGTTTAATCATGTTTACATCTACTTAAATTGGTTTGGGCGCGTGTTTGTGCAGATTTCAACAGTTGTTTAAATGTTTTCTAATTTCGCTTCCGCAATACTTAAACATGTTTGGTTTGTTTCACTACTCTTAAGCAACTTATATGTTTTGTAATAATCGAATCGTTTGGTGTAACTGGTGCTTATCCGAGTTCCCGGTTATGTCACACGCTTGACGGTAAAACCCCATTAGTGGATTTTGAGGGTGTGACAGATTGGTATCAGGCATTAGTTATAGTGAACTAAAATGAACCCTTGCATCTCATTTGCATTGCATTTTTGACTATAGCTAGATTTGCATTAGTTACACGCACATAGACACGTTTAGCTTCATAGTTATTTGTTTACTTGTTGGATTGCTTAAAGTTGCTCATTCCTATGAGTGGTTCTTTGCAAGAAATGGCATCTACATCACCTGTTCCTTCATCTTCTTCTCGAGGTAAGTGGCCCATTCATAATGATTCCATACCTCCATCTTCTGGATCGTACGAGTGGCCTATGCGCCTTAATAGTAATGAGGAGTTGGATTATGACCAACCTTTTGCTCTACCACTCTACCCACCAGTTCATAAGTGGGAATGCTACCATGAGTATATAACCAGCCTAGTTTAGGAGAGAAATGTCCCATTACCTCCTGAAAACCGACCTTGTACTAGGTTTACTAAAACTATGATTTCTGATTCCCCTACACTACCTTCCCTGCCCTGTCCTCCCGAGCAGGCCATGGCTGCTATGGCAGCTACTCGACATATCAAGAGGAAACGCATTGCTGATCTGGAGAAAGACAACCGAGTGTTAAAGAAACAAGCACGGGATTTAGCCGAGGTGATCAAGGAGATAAAGAGGCGGTTCAACATAATGATAGAATATCATAAAAAGCATGTGGATCGCGTCACTAGTTTGTATGAGAGTGTGGTTGGCGATGAGGTGGACATCGCTGCTAACAGTCAGCGACTTGATACTCTTGAGGGTCAAGTCAATGCACTGAACGCAGCACCAGAGCCTGACTAGAAAGACCCAGAAGAAGAACCTAAAAAAGCACCCGAGGAGCAACAAGAAGATGAACCAGAGAACAACACAGGATCCGTTGACTCGAACTGATTCTTTAGCTTGTCTATTTCTTTATCTCTTGGACGTTCTTTTCACACCTAGATGGAAAGGGTTGTTCCCATCCGACTGATGTTTTTGAATTTTAGTATTTGGTTTGATTCATTGTAGATGTCCTTACAATTTATTTGATCAGAAATTATTATTTGAACTTATTGGTTGTGAGTGTGCTAGATTCTTTAATTGTTTATACTTGAATGAAGTTAAATATGTTAGATATTTACTTATTTTGTATGTTGTGATCTTAAAGAATGTCTGGAAGAGGACGTGAACATGGCAGTGGTAACATCACCATGACGTCTGTAGAATTGGTAGCACTGATAAATCAGAATGTTCCCGCAGCTTTGGCAAGCCAACACCCTCCACAACCGAGCCTTATTAGTAAGCAAAGGTTTCCTTACCATCTTTTCAAAATCCATGTGATAGCCTTCCATAAACTAATATCGATTCCAATATCTAATCATTATACTCAATTCAATTCCAGGAAAACCGGCTTGCACATACAAGTCCTTCATATACTGTAAGCCCAACGCTTTCAAGGGGACCGAGGGAGCAATGGGACTGCTCCGTTGGTTTGAAAAGCTGGAGTTAGTTTATGAGATCTGTAACTGCCCTGCTAAGAGTAGGGTGAAGTATGATGCTGGCACGATAGACGGTGCCGCACTGAGCTGGTGGAACACTCAAGTCCAGATGCTGGGTGTTGAAACTACAAATACCATGACATGGGAAGAATTCAAGAATCTGCTTAAGGAGGAATACTGTTCCAGGGATGAAGTGTAAAAACTAGAAACTTAATTATGGAACCTGAGGATGGTGGGTTTTGAGATTGAAGCCTACACAACTCATTCTCACGAGTTGGCTACTCTATGTCCTACTATGATCAACCCGACTTACAAACAGGTTGAGAGGTATATCGATGGGCTAGTTCCGGAAATATAGAGCATGGTCACCACTGATAGACCAACTACCATTCAGGAGGCTATCCGACTGGTATACAAACTGATGGATCAGGCCGTCACATAGGGCAAGTTGCCCTCGCATGGTGCTGCATCCGGTTCCAATGACAACAAACGGAAATGGGAACCTTCTACCAGTGGGAAGCAATCTTCATCCTCCACTCATTAGCAATAGCAACACAAGAAGTTCAACCAATCACAACATTCTCAAGACACAGGCAATTCTGGTGGCTACCATGGGAATCTTCCGAAGTGAAATAAATGCAAGTTTCATCATACTGAGCAGTGCACGAGGAACACTTGCGAGAGGTGCGGAAAGTTTGGGCATGTTGCCAAAATTTCAGGGTAAACCTCTCAGGAAAAGCACCTCAGTAGCAACAAAAATACAATCAGACTGGGTGTTATGAATGTGGTCAAGCCGGTCACTTTAAAAGGGAATGTTTGAAACTGAAAAGAAATGGTAACAATGATGCTGCTGATAAGCCAAAGGACAAAAACAATGGAGGTGGTGGTGGTAAAGGCAGATCTTTCATCATGGGTTTAGGTGAGGCTCAAAATGACCATACTATAGTGTCTGGTAGATTCACTGTTTAATGGATGTTATGCATCTGTTTTATTTGACTCTGGTGTTGATAAGAGTTATGTGTCCACTAAGTTTTGTAAAGTATTAGGAATGGTACCTACTGACTTGACTTTTGAATATGCCATAGAATAGCTGATGGTAGGATGATTACAGCTACCCAAGTATTTAGAAACTGTAAGATAGGTTTGTCTGGACACACTTTCTACATAGACCTTGTTTCTGTCATACTCGGTAGCTTTGATGTAGTAGTTGGAATGGATTGGTTATCCAAGAACAACACTGAGATCATTTTCAAAGAGAAGCTGAACAAGTTACCCATTCCGGGTGATGAGATTCTTAAAGATGAAGGTGATAAGGTTGGTGCTGTGGTCGGCATCATTTCATATCTGAAGGCTTAGAAATGTCTTAGGAAAACGCATTTTGCTTTGTTGGCACTTGTTACTGAAATTAGAAAGGTGGATGAAAAGCGTATCGAAGATATTCCAGTTGTTAGGGACTTCCCGAGGTATTTCCAGAAGACCTACCTGGCCTTCCTTCGCACAGACAGGTGGAATTTCAGATTGAGTTAGCACCTTGAGCAGCTCCGATCGCTCAGGCATCGTACCGCTTGGCACCGAACGAATTATAAGAGTTGTATAAGCAATTATAGGAATTGCTAGACAAGGGATTCATACGTCCCAGCTCTTCACCCTGGGAGCTCCAGTGCTTTTCGTTAAGAAGAAAGATGACACTTTCAGGATGTGTATTGACTACCGAGAGTTGAATAAGGTGATGATCAAGAACAGATATCCACTACCATGCATTGATGACTTGTTTTGACCAGTTGTAGGGATCAAGCTACTTTCCAAGATTGATTTAAGATTGGGTTATCATCAGTTGAGGGTACGAGAGGAAGACATCTCCAAGACGGCATTCCAGACTCGCTATGGGCACTATGAGTTTGCTGAAATGCATTTTGGACTGACCAATGCCCCAACAGTTTTCATGGACCTCATGAACCGTGTATGAAATCCTTATTTGGATAATTATGTCATTGTCTTCATTGATAGCATACTAATCTACTCTCAAAATAAGGTAGATCATGAGGAACACTTGAGAACTATTCTAGATTTCTTAAGGAATGAACAACTTTATGCAAAGTTCTCAAAATGCGACTTCTGGATGCGTGAAGTGCAATTTCTTGGGCATGTCATGAACGAAGAAGGTATACATGTAGATCCCTCAAAGATTAAAGCAATCAAGGATTGGCCAGCATTGAAAACGCCTACTGAGGTATGACAATTCCTTGGTCTGGCAGGCTATTATAGACGGTTTATTGAAGGATTCTCAAAGTTGGCACAACCTTTGACTGGCCTAACTCAAAATGGAACCGTCTAGAAATGGGGCAGCAAAGAGGAAACAACGTTTCGGGCACTTAAAGACAAACTCTACAGCGCACCGATCCTAGCTTTACCAGAAGGAATTGATGACTTTGTTGTTTAGTATGATGCATCCATTCAAGAGCCTCCAGCACATATATGATCAGAAGGTTTAGTGTGATGACTTTTCCTTAAAGATCTTGAGCACTACTTATATGGAACCAAGTGCACGATCGATACAGATCACAAGATCCTCCAGCACATATATGATCAGAAGGAACTGAATATGCAGCAACGACGGTGGTTGGAATTACTCAATGATTACGACTGTGCAATCAAGTATCACCCGGGAAAGGCTAATATGGTAGCTGACACCCTCGGCCGAAAGGAAACAACGAAACCTCATCGGGTGCATGCATTGCAAATGACCATTCACTCTGATCTGCCAGTGCAAATCAAGGCTGTCCAATCTGAGGCCTTGAAAGCTGAGAACCTAAAAGCAGAAACCATGCGAGGTATGGAGAACAAAGCTGATGGAATCCATTATTTTATGTAACGAATCGGGATACCATAGTATGGGAATTTGAGAGAGCTGGTAATGGATGAAGCTCATAAGTCACGTTACTCGATTCATCTAGGCTCAGACAAGATGTATCAGGACCTGAAGGAATTTTACAGGTGGCCGAACATGAAAGTTGAGATAGCCACATACGTAAGCAGATGCCTAACTTTTTCCAAAGTTAAGGTGGAATACCAGAGACCATCGGTTTACTTCAGTAACTGGAAATTCCAGTGTGGAAATAGGAACAGATCTTAATGGACTTCTTCATGAAGTTACCTAGGACTCCCAGCAGATGCGATACCATTTGGGTTAGAGTAGATCTCTTAACAAAATCCACGCACTTTCTGGCAATTCGAGAGACTGATCGAATGGAGAAGCTGACACGAATCTATTTAAGGGAATAGTCTTAGTCTCTCAGCATGACGTACCGATATCTATCATATTTGATCATTACGCTCGGTTCACTTCTCATTTATGGCAATTATTACAACGATCATTGGGGACGCGACTGGATATGAGTACTGCGTATCATCCGTAAACCGGTGGTCAAAGTGAGCGTACGATCTAGACATTAGAAGACATGTTGCGTGCCTGTGTGATTGATTTTGGCAGCAGCTGGGAAACTCATTACCATTAGTTGAGTTCTCCTATAATAACAGTTATCACACCTCAATTAAGACCGCACCATTTGAGGCACTGTATGGACGTAAGTGCCGATCACCTATCTATGGACGGAAGTTGGAGAAAGCCAACTTACAGGACCTGAACTTGTGCATGAGACAACTGAGAAGATCATGCAAATTCGTAACCATGCGACATCGACACGTGATCGACAGAAGAGTTATGCTGATAAATATCGTAAACCATTGGAGTTTCAGATTGGTGATAAAGTACTCTTGAAAGTCTCACCGTGGAAAGGTGTAATACGCTTTGTAAAGCGTGGGAAACTAAACCCTAGATACGTTAGGCCATTTGAGATTGTCAAATAGGTTGGCCCAGTAGCTTATCAACTGAATTTACCAGAAGAGCTTAGTAGAATACACAATGTGTTTCACGTATCGAATCTAAGAAAGTGTCTAGCTGATGAATCGATTGTCATTCCGTTAGAGGAACTGGAAATCGATGAACAACTTCGTTTTATTGAAGAACCAGTGGAGATCATGGATCAAGAAGTCAAAACCCTAAGCACAGCAAGATTCCCATTATGGGCGTTAGATGGAACTCTAAGTGTGGACCAGAATTTACCTGGAAATGCGAGGATCAGATGAAGAAGAAGTACCCACAACTGTTCAAGGATTAGGCTTCCACTTCTTAAGGTGACATTCTTAAGATATATTTTGTTTCAATTTTGAGACGAAATTCCATTCAACAAGGGGATGATGTCACAACTCTCATAAAACCTAAACCTTTTATAAATTCATTCATTTGGATTGTTTCATGGTTTCATGGAAATGACTGTCAGGGTTTCTTGGAAAACCATCCTGGATACGTGTTTGATAGATTATTTCATCTATTGTTCTTTGCAAAATCCAATGTTCTAATTTTCGAGATGAATATTCCTTCAACAAGGGGATAATGTGACAACCCGAGTTTTTCAGGTTAACATCGTACCGTTATCTATTCTATCTTCGATACTTAATTAAACTAATAATTATTATTAAGTAATTATGATTATCATGAAGAGTACTATTACTATCACAATAATAATAATTACTATTACCTAAATGAACATTAGGTGAATGTATGAGGACCAAAAGTGTAATTCACATTACACTTCCCTTCTCTCTTGGCTCATGCAACAAACCCAGGCCTCAAAACCTTTAACCGATGACTCCTTCCCCACTCTCACCTCTAACTCCTGTAACCCTAAACCACTATTGTCGTTTCCCTCCGAAAGTCATCATTGCCTTCAAGAGCTCCTTGTGGCCATCTCCTCCATAACTCCTCTCGGACAGCCCTTGGAACGTCAACGAGCCTTTCTTTCTTCTTCTCGCGGTTCAACTCTCGGCAACACCCCCTCAGACATCTTATTCGTCATGCGACGCCTCGAGAGCGACTGTTAGCCTTCGACGAAGGGTCAATACTAACCGCAGCCCTTGTTTGCCTAGTACGGTATGTTCTTTCGTCTGCTTCACACGATCGTTTCGGTCACGGTTTCATTTCTTCTTTAGTTGAGTGTGTCGCAGGTTGGAATGGTTGTTTTGGTGTGTTCTAGGGTTCGCGGGCGGGTGTATACGATGATGTGATGTGTATGGGTGTCATTGCGTATACGTATGTAGATATGTGATATAAGTTATGCCGTGAGATTCTAGGGTATAAGTGCGTGTGTTGCGTGAGTAATTGATCTCGGTCGATCAAGGGTGGTTTGAAGGGTGAACCAAATAGGTTAGGTTGATGAGGGTTTGATCGGGTGGCATCGGTGTCGGTTCGGTTTGGGTGGTTCATAATTACGGGATTGATTGGGTTGGATTAAAGCGGGCTGTCGTTGGGTTTGTTTTAGGTGCTATGGGGATCGGGTGGTGACTTAAGGGTGGAGCCGGGAGGATGGTGATAGTGCTCGGGTAGGGATAGTTGGTGATGTTGTTCGGGGGTAAGAGACGAGGGTCATGGAAGACCCATATGTGAAAGGGTGTACGTGTAATGGTTTGCTCTCGGCTATAGGGGGAGGTCGAGGGGTGAGTGTGAGTTATGGGTGCGATTGATGGTGTGTGTGCTTGGATTCCATGATGCATATTGTTTTACAAATATTAAGTCGAGGTTTTGGTAAGTAAATGCGTTGATTATATGGTGTTAAATAAGAACAAGTTTTATAAAATGTGTCTTCACGTGACTTAAAGAAGCGATTTCTATTAGGAAATGTCAAATGCCAAAACAACTATAAATTAATTTATAGTAATATAAAGCATGTATGAGATTCGGGGTACGTGTCGAGTTGTCGAGCGCGAAATTTATTTAATTAATTATTGCTTAGTACATAGTTTATAATTAGAGTATATTGCGTATTAAGGTGAGTTTACATCCCCACCTTTACATTATACACTCTTTTGGGGTAGAGAAACATGCTGCTTTCATAAACGATACAATGCATTAGATTTCGTAACACTGCATATACCTGATACTATAGTGTTATACTACGCCTGTTCGGACCGTTAATATGTTACTAGCGAGGTGATTGTTAGTAGATCTACTGGGTTTGACAACCCCACTTGGGCTAGTCGCGCTAGCTTGTTTAGAGGTTAAACGGGTGAATGGTTAGCCTGTTTTACAGTTTTGTGGTAGAGATTCCACAGCCGGGGCATTCATTATATTATTATTACTGTCAGCTCGATCGTGACTTCATACACATAGTGACTTGCTGTAGGCTAGCTACCTACTTATATTTTTGATTACTAAATCTAGAAATTCATTACTATAATTATTGTTTTTGATAAACCTGTAAACTCACCAGTCTTTGTACTGATCTTAGCATGTTTTCTCTCAGGTCATTGATATGGCACGTTTAGGAGCACCGTATTCTTTGCATATTATCTTCATTCGCTTTTAAACTGATTTATGGTTTAATCATGTTTACATTTACTTAAATCGGTTTGGGTGCGTGTTTGCGCAGATTTCAACAGTTGTTGAAATGTTTTCAAATTTCGCTTTCGCAATGCTTAAACATGTTTGGTTTGTTTCACTATTATAATCAACTTATATGTTTTGTAATAATCGAGTCGTTTGGTGTAACTGGTGCTTATCTGAGATCCTGGTTATGTCACACGCTTGACGATAAAACCCGTTAGTGCATTTTGTGTTAACCATTCACCCGTTGACCTCCAAAATGCTTATATATAAATATATATATATACATACATACATACATACATACATACATAGATATATATACATACATACATAGATATATATATATACATACATAGATATATATATATACATACATACATACATACATATATATATATATATTATATATATATAATATATATATATATATATATATATATATATATATATATATATAGGATTGAGCTCATATGAGAACCCTTCAAAATTGTGAGAACCCAATAACCCTACATTAGCCATTGATTTATTATTAAATATTACATACTTCAAATCAATGGTTTAGATGAATTGAGGGGTAAATAGGTAATTTTGATGTTGTCTTTTTACTTTAATTGTCAGATAACATGTGTAAAAAGTACAATTTTTTCTCTTTCTTACAAATTTGATCTTTCTAGATCTACAATTTTCTCTCTTCATTTCTCATTTTCTTATTTCTCTTCTTGTTCTACATTGTTTCTCAGATCTTCAAATCTTGCTCATCCAAACTATAGAAGGTATGTTCTTTCGCTTTTTATTGATGATAAAGCATTCCGATCTGCAATTTTTACCGACCACCACGAGCAAACCACCGCCACTGCTACCACCGAAACTCCTTTCCACCATCATCGGTTGACCTCCACACCATCACCACTAGTCGACCTCCACCAACAGACTTCCCACTGTTAGCACGTGCTCACCACCATTGCAGCCACTAGAACCTCTCTTCCACCACCACGAGCACACCACTACAGCCGTGGGTTTATCAACCATAAATGGGTTTTCTCTCAAAAGAGAGGGTTTTTGTTAAAAATGAAGGAAACAAGAAAACCTACAAGTGTGTTTCCATCAAAAGTAAGTCTATCTCTCAAAACACAAACCCAAATAATTTTTCAATCTCTCATTCAAGCTTTCATGCATGTTTACAAAGTAGTAGAAGACACACAAGACAAAATGTTGTTTTCTCTTTAGTTAAAGTGTTTTACATTGAAAAAATATTAGTGGTGTAATTACAATAATTTACAAATTGGTTTACATTATTTTACAGATTGTTTTACATTAGGTTAATTTTGTTACAGTGGTGTATTTTTTATTTAATTTCTTTATACTTTTGAAATTTGGTTACAGTGGCTTGGTTACATGATTTAATGTTGTTTGGTTGTCAGGTGGTTGTAATGACGGTATTACTGTTAGTTTGAATGGTGTAACGCCTCGAAATTTCCCGAAGCAAGCCATTTAATAATAATAGGCTTTTAAGGGTTAATTTAAGAAATAAAGGTAAATTAGTGGGCTATGGACCAAATTAGCCTTAATGGGCTATGTTTTGATGGGTTTAAGGGACCTTAATCAGCCCTTAAACAATGCATGATCAGCTCCATTCTAGTATTTCAACCCTAGCCCCCAAATTAGTAGAGAGAGAAAGTAGAGAGAGAAAGTGAAGAAAACTCAAGATTTGGAGCTTGAAAGGTTGGAAGATTGAAGATCTGGGTGATTGGAGCATCAAATCCTAAGAAAAGAGCAACAAAACCAGGTAAGAATCGACCTCTAAACCCTTCTGTTGATCAAACCCGGATTCTAGGGTTTTGGGTTTTGAAAAGTTTCAAAGAAACACATAAAGGTCAAATTTTTACATATGAAAACGAGTAAAAAGGTTAGATATGGCTTCATGGATGGTAAACCAAGGATTTGGACGTAAAAAGTTAAGATTTTGGGTTAAAAACGGGCTGGTTCTTAGTTTCTGTTCATCCAGCAAAACTGGGCCCCGATCCAGCGAAACTGAGTATTTATCCAGCGAAATTGCTCATCTATCCAGCGAAACTAAAGGATTTCTAGCGAAACTACAGTTTCGCTACTGCGAAACTACAGTTTCGCTGATAATTTCGCTAAGCACCTAGGCTGACCTATAGACATTGCGAAACTAGGAAATTCCAATGAAAGTTGGGCGCTCATGGCAGCGAATCTGTCCAGCGAAACTGGCAGAAGTGCTGCCCAGCGAAACTGGTAGCGAGACTGCCAGCGAACTGGCAACGAAACTACCAGCGAAACTGTCAGCGAAACTATGAAGGAAATGACGTTTCTGTGTATTAACTTTCGTGCAGCTCGAGTATTCAGGCTATAGCTTAAGTGACTTAGAATTTAAGCTATTTGGATAAGTTCAGGTGACTTCTAGATCCCCTATTTTATACATGTTTTAAATTTTTTGGGGCGATATGCATACTAAATACATATTTTTTTCTAACGAATTGATATTGTGCTTTTCTCATCATGTTATGACTATTGATCCGATAGATCATCTGGTTATATGTTGTGATTATATTATGTATAACCTAAACATGACAGTGAAACTTAAAGAAAGGTTATGAGGCCCATAACGTGTACCTTGATAAAGTAAAGCCTTGCAAGCAATTCATAAAGGAGGGTTGCGTTCATCGTGCCCTCACCCTGATAAAGTGATAAAGTAAATGCTCGAACAGGCAGGTCAGTAAGGCCTGGATTGGCATGACAATAATGGCCTGATTGGGTACAACAGTAAGTCCTAAGTTGGCGTGTCGATAAAGTCCTGTGTTTATCATAGGCACGATAATGACAGAGAATTGACGGATAAAGAAGAATAACAATTAACACGTAATGATAAAGTATCGATAAAGTGATAGCTCGTGTGTACTGATGTTTTGATAGATGGTGATTATTTTCAAACTACTAAAGCTAATACTTTTTACAAAGTTATTTAACAAAGTAAACCTAGAATTCACTCAGCGAAGCTGGCTTTTGTATGCTTATCAGTTGACAGGTGAGAGTTAGGGCTTATGGGATGGGAGCATGGGACTGAAGCTTCTTGGCATCTAAATACTAGCATCCCTGATGGAGGAGTATACAAGAGGACTTTAAATAGTTTTGATAGTTAAAGATGAAGTTTATGTTTTAATTTAACTACATTGTAATGAATTGAAATTACCGTATCTTTCCGCTGCAATATATATTATACATATATGAGTAAATGATTGCTTTAAATCTATGTTTTGCTGTGAATGACCAACTGTGAGGTTCTCTGGAAAGGGGGGGCCTTACAAGTTGGAATCAGAGCCAGGTTTAAGAGATTTGGAAAAACTATTTTGTAAACCTAAACTTAAACAGATAATAGGACCAAGTGTCAAGGATGTCAGTCCAAGAAGCTCCATGCCAAGAGGTAACAAATAGGTTGCAAGTATTATTCTAATGGGTAGTGCCTTCTTATTTAAGTTAGAATCGAGGCAGGGTATGATAATATTATCTGTGGTACCTATCTGAATTTATGTAACTTATACGTGCATAGAATATGTATAGTAGGTTCTAGTGTTAGTGTGGTTCAGAATAGGAAAGTTTAGGGCACGAGAAGTTCTGTAAGTAGTTAATCACAACTGGCCACTGTTATTAAAAATTTACCAAACCTGTCGTCAACTGAACTTACCTTGAAAGACCATATTGACATTCTGAATCTTATAGGAAGTAGAAAGAATGGCACCAAAATATAGCAGTTCCAGCTATGGTCACCCGGAGAAGCACCAGGGGAAGGCCCCCGACTAAGGCAAAAGAAACTGCAAGTAAAACTGCAAAACCGACCAAAGGGTCAACCAGAAAGCCGATTGACGAACCGGTTAAGGAGGAGGTTGAGTTAGAAACGGAGCTGAGGGGCCTACTACTGACCATGCAAAGCTGAAGGAAATAGTAAAGGAAGCTATTGCCTAAGAGGTGCACTAGATCCTATCTGGAGTGATGCCCGCTCTGCTTGCGGAGGTGCACCAGATCCTATCTGGAGTGTTGCCCGCTCTGCGACGGTAAAAAGAGTGCGGCTTCAAAGAAGGTTGGTAAGAGGAAGCGGTCAAGACTGAGGAGATGAGCGATGAGGAAGATCGTCTGGATGACAATGACGATCCTAAGGTTGAAGAGGTGACAAAGGGGTGCAGCTACGGGGCTTTTCAGAGGTGTAAGCCCCAACATTTGATGGCACTGGTAATGCTGCTGCTGCTCAGCATTGGATCAGGGAAATGGAAGCTGTGTTGAGAATCAGCGAGTGCCGGGAAGACCAAAAGGTGAAGTTTGCTTCCCATTCCCTCTTGGATCCAGCACTGTGTTGGTGGGATAACGTCGTTGAGACTTACGGGGAGGAGGCTATTGAGAGGATGAGGTGGCCGGAAATGAAGAGGTTGGTGATAGAGGAGTACTGTCCGGAAAGAGAGCTTGATAAGATTGAACAAGAGTTTGTGAGGTTAGAGGCTGGAAACATGACACATCAGGAGTATACTACAAAATTTAATGAAATGGCACGTCTGGTGCCTGACTTAGTGACTCTTGAATCCAAGAGGATTAAAAGGTACATACAAGGGTTGCCTCTGGACATTCGTAGGGACATGATCACTGCCCGACCTAGTACTTTTAGGTCAGCACCTCAGTGGAAGGTTGTACGATCATCGCAGGCCCGAGGAAAGTTTGGAATAATAATGGGAGGAGGTATGGAAGTGGTAACTACCAACCGGGAAACAAGAAAGCAAGGGTGGATGCAAAACAGGTGATTGTGAAAGGGGTCGAGGAGTTAAGGAATGTTGGAAGTATGGGAGGAGGCATCCCGAGAGTGCCGAGTGGGTAGCTATGGGTGCTACCGGTGTGGGAAAACTGGTCACATGGCTAGAGAATGCCCGGAAATGAACAAGTGCTTCAACTGCCATGAGTCGGGGCACTATAGCAGGGATTGCAAGAAGGCTAAGCCAGGAAACTCGGGAACAAGCGGGGATAATGACAAGGGGGATGATGGAAAAACCCAAGGTCAGGGCAAGGGCTTTCACTATGAACAAGAAGGAGGCAAGGAAAGACCCGGATGTAGTGTCAGGTATGTTCCTTGTCAATGATGTTTGTGCCTCCATATTATTTGATAGTGGTGCCAGTAAGAGTTTTGTATCTGTACCCTTATGTGCTACACTAGATATCCAAACTAAGGAAATAGATGATGCCTTCGAAGTAGAAACGGCCGATGGTAAGTCCATTAAAATAGTCAGAGTGTTAGAGGATTGCCACATTAAACTAGGAGGTCATTACTTTCCCGCACAATTGTTTTCCATGCCCTTAGGAGGATTCGATGTCGTACTAGGGATGGATAGGTTAGCTGCCCATGATGCTAACATAGTATGCCAGCAAAAGATGATCCGATTAATGGCTCCAGATGGTAGTCCGGTTACGATCTACGGTGATAACGATTGCAAGGTTCCAAGGATCATTTCCATGATCAAGGCGGAGAAATGTATGAGGCGAGGGTGCGGAGCTTATCTAGCGTATGTCAAGGATGTTAAGGATAAAGAGAAAGAGTTGTCTGATGTACCAGTGGTGCGGGACTTTCCTGACGTATTTCCGGAGGATCTGCCCGGAGTACCACCGGATAGAGAGATAGAGTTTCAGATTGATTTACTGTCAGGAGCCCAGCCCATTGCCAAAGCACCCTACCGCCTAGCTCCGTCCGAGATGAAGGAGCTCATGTCACAACTGCAAGAACTTCTTGACAAAGGATTCATTAGGCCCATCATTTCTCCATGGGGTGCTCCAGTATTATTTGTGAAGAAGAAGGATGGCAGCATGAGGATGTGTATAGATTATAGGGAATTGAATAAGCTGACCATGAAGAATCGATACCCTCTACCCAGGATAGACGATCTGTTTGATCAGTTGCAAGGGGAAAGCTGGTTCTCCCGAATATATCTCCGATCCAGATATCATCAAGTGAAAGTAAGGGAACAAGATATCCCAAAGACGGCTTTCCAAATGCGCTATAGCCACTATGAGTTTCTGGTTATGTCTTTCGGGCTAACCAATGCTCCTGCGGCATTTATGGACTTAATGAATCGTGTGTGTCGCCCGATGTTGGACAGATCAGTAATAGTCTTCATTGGCGATATCTTGATGTACTCGAAGAACGAAGGAGACCACGCTTGTCATATCAAGGAGGTGTTAGAAACATTACGAAAGGAGAAACTGTATGCGAAGTTCTCTAAATGTGCCTTCTTGCTACGGGAAGTGCAATTTTTAGGGCACGTTATAAATTCCGAGGGAGTTATGGTTGATCCAGCGAAAGTTGAAGCAGTTACGCAATGGAACTCCCCAAGGACGCCATCCGAAATCCGTAGTTTCTTGGGATTGGCTGGCTATTATAGAAGGTTCATAAAAGATTTCTCAAAGATAGCTTCCCCATTAACAAGGTTAACGAGGAAGAACGTGGTGTTCGACTGGGGAAAAGAACAGGAAGATGCGTTTCAGGAATTGAAGGATAGATTAACCAAAGCTCCTGTACTAACCCTACCGGAGGGAGATGAAGACCTAACGGTATACTCCGATGCTTCTTACTGCGGGTTAGGCTGTATGTTGATGCAAAGAGGGAAGGTTATAGCTTACACATCCGGACAGCTAAAGGACACGGATGTTAATTACCCGGTTCACGATTTGGAACTTGCCGCAGTAGTGTTCGCATTGAAGATATGGAGACATTATTTGTATGGAACTAAGTGCACCATATTTACCGACCACAAAAGTCTGAAATATTTCTTTGAGCAGAAAGACCTAAATATGAGACAGAGGAGGTGGTTGGAGCTGATAAAGGATTACGACTGTGAAATCCATTATCACCCGGGTAAGGCAAATGTGGTAGTCGATACCCTGAGCCGAAAGGAAGGATATGAGCCAATCCGGGTGAAGGCGTGCCAACTAGTAGTGACCCCAGATGTTATGAGGTGGATAAGCGAAGCTCAAATGGACGCTTTAAAAGAACAACAAATCAAAAGGAAAGGATGGTGGGAAAAGTAGATGAATTGGTAGAGAACACCTTGGGTGTTAAGACCTTCCACGACAGGATATGGGTTCCGAGGCATGGCGACTTGCGAGAAAAGATTATGGATGAAGCGCACAAAACCCGCTACTCAATACAACCAGGAGCAAATAAGATGTACCACGACTTGAAGAAAGATTATTGGTGGCCTGGGATGAAGAGGGATATGGTTGCATATGTAAATAAATGTCTTACGTGCCTACAAGTGAAGGCTGAGCACCAAACACCTTATGGTTATGTTCAGCCATTAGAAGTACCAGAATGGAAGTGGGAACATGTTACCATGGACTTCATCACTAAATTACCACACACAACAAAAGGCCACGACGTGATATGGGTGATAGTTGATAGACTGACTAAGAGTGCGCATTTCATGCCAATTAAGGAAGCAATTAGTTCAGAAAAGCTTGCTGAACTGTTTATCCAAGAAATTGTGGTGCGGCATGGTATGCCCGTATCGATTGTTTCAGATAGAGATACCCGGTTCACCTCAAAGTTTTGGAAAAAGTTCAATAAAGAAATGGGCACGAGGTTGCACGTTAGCACCGCATACAACCTGCAAACCGATGGGCAATCAGAAAGAACGATCCAGACACTGGAAGATATGCTTCGGGCATGCGTTATCGAATTTGGCGGTAACTGGGATGATCATTTGCCACTAGCAGAGTTCTCTTATAACAACAGCTACCACGCCAGCATTAAGATGCCCCCATATGAGTTATTATACGGTCGACAGTGCAGAACTCCTATTTGTTGGGGTGATGTTGGTCAGAAGGAGCTAGGAAGCTTAGAAGTCGTGGAAGCCATAACATAAAAGTTGGAGAAAATCAAGGCGTATATGAAGGCTGCAAAGGATAGACAAAATTCATACGCCGATAGAAGAAGGAGAACAATAGAATTTATCGTGGGGGACAGGGTAATGTTAAAAGTGTAGCCATGGAAGGAATTATCCGATTTAGGAAGGGGGGGAAATTGAGCCCCAGGTTATTGGACCATTTAAGGTACTAGCACGAGTTGGGGATGTAGCTTACAGGCTAGATCTTCCAGAAGAATTAAGTGGGATTCACCCTACCTTTCATGTGTCGCACTGAAGAAAATGTTAGCAACGGATGAGGCAGTCGTGCCTCTAGATGACATTGAAGTGGACGAGAAGCTGAACTATGTAGAGCAACCAGTGGCTATACTAGACCGGAAAGAGAAACAATTGAGAAACAAAGTAGTCAAGCAAGTCAAAGTGTAATGGAAACACCGAAAGGGGTCGGATGCCACCTGGGAATCCGAGGAGGAAATGAGGCGACAATACCCGATCTGTTTAACGATGAGGCAGGTTTCGAGGATGAAACCTAAATAAGGGGGGGAGACTTGTAACGCCCCGAAATTTCCCGAAGCAAGCCATTTAATAATAATGGGATTTTAAGGGTTAATTAAAGAATAAAGGTAATTAGTGGGCTATGGACCAAATTAGCCTTAACGGGCTATGTTTTGATGGGTTTAAGGGCCCTTAATCAGCCCTTAAATAATGCATGATCAGCTCCATTCTAGCGTTTCAACCCTAGCCCCCAAATTAGTAGAGAGAGAAAGTAGAGAGAGAAAGTGAAGAAAACTCAAGATTTGGAGCTTGAAAGGTTGGAAGATTGAAGATCTGGGTGATTGGAGCATCAAATCCTAAGAAAAGAGCAACAAAACCAGGTAAGAATCGACCTCTAAATCCTTCTGTTGATCAAACCCGGATTCTAGGGTTTTGGGTTTTGAAAAGTTTCAAAGAAACACATAAAGGTCAAATTTTTACGTATGAAAACGAGTAAAAGGTTAGATATGGCTTCAAAACTGTAATACGTAATTATTGTAATATTATTATTTAATTTAATAGGAGATGTGGATGTATCTTTTGGAGCTGCGAAGGAGATGGATAAGGAAGACTTTATAGTGGACATGGGAGATGAAAGTTTTAATGAAGACGTATCATTAGAAAAATTGTCACGAACAAAGGAAGCAGAAGCAGTAGAGCAGCCTAGTAAAGGTACGATATTTATTTTCTGGTCATAAAATATGTAAGTGGTATCATATTTAATAAGGAATATATTTTGGGTTTTTTGAATTAGGAACATTTACTTGTTTATAAAGTATATGCACAAAGTTAAACAAAATAATTGTATAATTGTATACGTAATAACTGTACATTGTAATTATAGTTTCCATTGACTGGTAAAGTAATTTTGGTGGTAATAGTAAAACTAAGTTAATGTGTTTTTGGTGGATTTGGATGAATAATTGATGTTAACAGAGTGTAATTAATCATTTTTGGTTTATGATAGAAAATGTTACTGGAATTGTTGAAGTCTGTTTCGAAGACGGTGAGAAAACAAATACGGGTGAAGTTGTAGGGGACATAGGAGGACCCATTTTAGCAAGAACAATAACTGTTGACAAGGATAGACGCGCAAAGGTAGAAAAGGTGGAAAGTGAACAAAATAAAGGTATGAGTTATATATATTTTTTTATATAATTGTTTTTAAAAAGTAATAATTGGTGTCAAATTACTTTAAAGATATGTATGAGAATATTTAAAAATTAATAATTGGTTTTCATTGTCGTTTAACAAATTACATCTAAGATGTAGGAGTTGATATAGTTAGGAGTTGACGTACTGTAAGTTGGTGCTACACCTACAATTAAGATGTAAGCATATCAATAAATGTAAGTGAGATCTTTAATTAATATTATTTTTAATTGCAGATAAAAAAACTCAGAATAGTTTAACAGAGTAAAAGAAGTACATGATGAAGAAAAGAATGAATATTGTTTGAAGGAGATGGAAGTGAAACCAAAGGAAAACTTGACTATAACACCCTTTCAACAAAGTCTAGGTACATTGTAAATATGTATATTCGTGGATGGGAGTCCATAGTTTTGGTCATATTAAATTATGTTAATATAAAAAACATGACGTTATGTAAAAATATTACATGCAGCTCTAAAAGTGCCACACCTTTTTTTGGCTAAATACTTACCACAACCCAAAATTGTTGAAGAAGGTGCAGGTTTGTTTATTGTTCTTTAATTTTGATAACAAAAAATAGATGGTAAAGTGTATATGCTTGTAAATTTCAGCCAACGTAAAGGAAAAGAAGGTCTCGTTTAAGGAATTCAGCTCCGAAGATTATGCTACGCCGAGTTTTAGTTTGGGATTATCACAAGATGAAATGGAGGCAAAATCTATGGAAGGTTTGTTTCCATAATCTACTTGTTAAAGGAATTACATTTATATGATAAAAGAATATACGGCTGCAGAGTTGAAATTAAAATTCAGTTTGTAATTATAATATGTTCAGGAAAAGAAAAAGAAAAAGAGAAAGAAAAATCATATCTTTAGATAAAAGCAATTCAAAGGATTATTCGAAGCCAAGTTTTAGTTTGGGGTTATCGCAAGATGAAGTAGAGGCTACTGAGATGGAAGGTAGTTTAAATAAATATATTCACATATATTATTACATAAATTCATGCATTACGTATACTCTCTGTTGATGTATTTTGATACTACGTCACAACTGTACATTATAAGAGGTTAATAAAGTTATACCACGTTTGTTTATTAAGTATAGTTTGATTTTGGTGCAGGGGCCTGTGAATTTGTAAAAGATAAATCAGAAAATAAGAATAGACGTTGCAGGAGTTTGGTTAGTACACAAGAGTTAAAAGGACCAAGCTACAGCTTGGGTTTATCATAAGAGGGGACAGAAAATGTTGAAGATAGTTTAAAAGGCAAGTAATAATTTTTACATATAACAAGTTATATGAAATATGTATAATTAAAAAATACATTCTTCAAACAGATACTGAGGAGGTAGGTGATATGGATGAAGATATGGATGGAAGTAACGATACAGATTGTCAAACTAAAAGCGTCGAGTTAGCGAAAAATGATATTGAATCTAAAAAATGTGAAGGTATTAACTGTTATGTTCATGTAATAGGGTTATAATAGGATAAAAAGGACATTTTTGGTATAACGTAATTATTATTAACGATGCAGGTGATTATGGAAATAAGAAAGATGTTCCAGGATAAAGACAATTTCATCAAAGTGTAAATCACCATTCAGGAGCAAGGTAACACACCATATCAAATAGTTTTACCAAAGAAGAAGAGTCGATTTGGAAATTTCTATTTGAAGGAGTTGAATAGTAAGTTATGTTAGATAATAACCTCTTTATTTATTATGATTTTAAATAAAATGTAATAAAAAATGTATCAAATAGAAATCTTATTTCCTTCTTACAGTGGAGATGCAGGAATACTAAAAGGGAGGGGAAGGTAAGGAGTGCAAGGTTAAAAACCAACTGGAACAGTGAACAGGTCTTTGATACGAAGTCTGAAACAAGATCTGAGATGTTTATTCTACGATCATTACGACCGGACAGCCAAGTGTATGGGAACGTCATTGACTGTTGGGCTTCTATACTTAACCATGATGAAAAACTTAGGAGCACAGATTCTCCACATAGACTGTTTTGTGGACACCAAACATTTGTAAGTCTGAAATCTTAATGAGTTATATGAAAGGTTAATATACATGGAAACACCAAATTTTTTACTGTTTTGTTGAAATAATAAATATACGCGGTGTAATTGTGTTGTACATGACTATATAATTAGGATACGGTTTCAATGTACTTTACGTGTTGTAACGGTCGGCTAGATCAATATATATTTGGTTAGGTTATTGACGTATTTGTATTCTTTTCAAACAGATGGAATGGATGTTCAACAACAAGGAGAAGACAGAGGACCAACGTTTAAAGTCGTTATCAAAAAATATTTTCGAAACAATCGGAAGGGTAGAAAAGGGGAGGGATCTAAAAGAATATGACCTTGTTTTTTTCCCAATTCTAGAAAACAAACATTTTTATTTAATGGTTTTTGAGCTTAAAAATCCAGCGATCTACATGATAGATAACATGGATCCAATTGAGACAGTGGTTAGCGTGGAAGACCATGAAGATTACTTTAAAAAGACACTCCGTATAAAGTGGTAAGTTAATAAAAAGGTAGCAGATTAAATGAATTTTTTGTTGAATTAATTGTTACTTTATTAAAAAAAGTTACTACGTTGTAAATTGTCAATTTGTACAGAAACATATGTTTGTTCAGTACTTGAAGAGCTGGGGGAATCCAAAAGGAGAGAAACTTCAGAGTGAAGAGGTGGAAAGATTGGAGTTGGACTGGGCAACAATTGGAAACGTTAAAGACTATGCTCTCTTTACGATGCGGCATATGGATGTATTCATGGGAAGCTACAGTGCATCATTTAATTGTGGTTTTAAAAAGACTGAAAGCCAAAAGAAAACACAAATTAACATCCTAAGAAAAAAATATGCAGCAAAAATCATACTATCTGACATCAACATCGTAAAGGAGGAGCTTCGTAATGCAGCCTTAGGAAAGTCCAAGAAATGAAAAATTAGATGAAAGGGAAATTTGTGTTGAAACATGACTTTTGTTTGTTTGATTTGTGCAACCATTTTGTACTGGACAAATATGTTGATGTTAGTGGTTAGATGGTAGATTTTAAGAGACTAGTAATGTTTGCAATTCTGTTGAATTATCTTTTGTATAATATTATACTTAAAAATAGTAAGTCGGTACAAATTTATTTTATAGACGTTTATGCTTATTCCTTTTGTGGAAGTTAAAAAAAATAATTACGTATTACAATATGAAAGGATTATTAATATAATTTGAAAGATAAAGGATATATAGAGTACACATGTATAATATAAACGATACAACATCAATGTAGCAAAAAACAAAGAAAAAAGTAAATGAGAGATAGTTACGTTTAGAATACTAGTAATGTTGTATTCTATAATTATTATATTTATAATAATGTTTTTATGGACCTTCGTATATAATGCATCGCTACATTGGACTTTGAGTTTATTGTTACACCATATAAATATATAATATAGATGGTCCACTGTAGTTTACTGTTTCGATGCTATGTGACAATTTTTGATCTTAAAATTAGAAAACAAAACTTAATTTATGTTGGATGTAAGTGTGTTTGATTAAAGTAATAAGCTACAAAATATAAAAAACATAAAAACGAACGTAGCAGATAAAATGAATTTTACATTAGAAGTGTAGTCCTATGTTGAATGTTACAGCAACAACGTAACAAAAAACATATCTACAACTACAAATTGTATATTATATGCGATCCACTACACTGAGATCTTACGCTGGTATGTAACACGTGTGGTTTTAACGCCAAAAAAAAAAACAAATGACATGCGATGTCTTTGCGTTTAAGGCAACAAAGATGTTACAACCTCAATGTAAAAAACTAACATAATGCAATATATAAGGTATGCTACATATGGTGAACTACAATGTGGAATGTATACTATGATAACCATTTGGGAAAATAATATGAAAAGAAAGTGTAGTCCTATGTGGAATGTTACAGCAACAAACATAGCTAACAACATATCTACAACTGCGAAATGTATATTATATGCGTTCCACTACACCGCGGTGTTACGCTGGTACGTAACACATGTGGTTTTAACGCAAAATCAAAATAAATGACATGCGATATCATTGCGTTTAAGGTGCATTGAGATACAAATTTCTAAAAAAAAAAACATTCTGTTGTTCAAAACCAGCGTAAGAAAAACAGACTCACAACTAAAAATAGATAAATACTTAAGCCTAATATGTTACATCATCAATGTAAAAAAATAACATAGTGCGATATCGAAATTATACTAAATATGGTGAACGGCAATTTCGTGTTATACTACTATGTAAACCATTTTTGTCAATAAAATGAAAATAAACAAACAAAAAGTACAGGGATGCAGGTGCGACGAAACTACAATTGGAAAGAAACGTGATGAACAATATCATATTCAGATTTAAGTGATGTTCATCCATAAACGTTACTCTATATCAAAATAGAGTAACCAAAGGGATGAACAACATTTTAGATACACGAATGTCTATAAACACTGAAATAGATACAGGTTTGGCCATAAAAAAATAACATATATCGTAAACAAAAGTAGCCACTGACAAAGTTGTTATCCAGGGAAACAATTGAAGTCACCCACAAAAAATATGGCAACCTGCACACCGAAGCATCTACTACCCATCACTGGAGGTGTCACATGGTGAGGTAACATCAGTATCCTTCATCTTACAATTACGAGAGTCATGATCTGTATACAGATTACAGGTACGACACTTCCTGAGTTTCTTCAAACTACGCTCAATTGCACGCTTGCCAGGACCCACCAGTCTACGATTAGTGCCACAACCTTGTTTCTAATACCTTGAGGTGGGGCCATTCCTCCACGTCATCGTCTGCACTGCCAAGCAAATGCCTCATTACATTGTTCCTTTTCAGAGAGGATGATTCTGCAGGATACTTTTGAATGATGATTTGATTAAGCTCCTTGATCTGACTAGAAAAGGCTCCAAGACCATCAATGTCGTCTCTTAAGCGCTCAACACATGCACTAACACAATCCAATAGCTCGTCTTTAAAACAGAATGGTCACTAGTGTCAGCGTGTAGTCGATTACTAATGCTATAAACAGGTGGCAGAAGAGCCAACCTTCTCCAACGTTTATAAACATAACGATCTGGTATTTGAGTAACCTTGTTTACCCTAAAAACACAAAAGATATGACGACAAAGGTAGCCAATCCTTGTAAATCCCATACAGGAACAGTCGTAGGATCTTTCGTGTTGATGGTAATGAACCTGTTGCAGGTTAAAATAAATTTATCAATATATTTAGTATATGGTTAGGTTAATGACAAAATAAGCTTATTCTTAAATAGTTACCTTGAATTCATTGACAAAATCAGTACGCTTGTCCATGTGCGAGATGGTATATACCTTTAACTGCTCCTCAGCATCAACATTGATTATGAAGCAATTCATCATTCCTTTAGCAATTTCCTTCTGAACCTCCTTAAACAGTGTATGTGTGTATAATGTTGCAGCATGGGCTTCAATTTCCAAACCAGTTCTGAGATCTGGACACGTCTGATTAGTTTGGAATTCTAACGTCCTCTGGTTATAACGCTGATTGTCAATGGCGGTATCATAACACATGAAAAACTGAACAAGCGTGTTTGCAGAACTGGAGTTAACTTTAAACAATGCATTGGAACTCTCACAGCGAGAAGTTGTTTTCATAAGGTAACAAAGTGGAATCTCTGGAAAATAAGCAGGTACCGATGAATGACGAATGGCATACACATCCCGCAACCACACATGGTCATTAAGTTTAAACTTTGAAATGAGATCCATCCATCTTTCCTCGAAGACTGCAGCAGTAATGTAGACATTCCATACAAGCTTGTGGATTGAGGATCGCAAATTGGAGTTGAGGAAGAGGTCAGACGAAATCTGACAAAAAAAAACAACGGAGTTACGGAAAAGTGGCATATATATGTTTATGGGGTAACTTTGTAGTAAAAAGACATCAAACTTATCATTTATATTTTAAAATTATTTCCACCTGTCAATTATGTGTTTAGTACTGACTATGTTACAGTGCTATAATAATATGCAACAGTAGGGCCACCTGTCTATTTATGTTATGGATGCCTATGTTACAGTGCTGTAATAACATGATGCAACGATGTGTTATTTTAAGTTGTGTGTGTTGTTAGGCATTGTTACAATGGGTAAAGATAACAATTCAATGTGTGTTAAAGATACCTAAAAAATTTGTGTGATTGGATTTACACAGAGAGTAAGATGAGTGGAAAACATGAAATGTATATGGTGGGGGTGGTGTAACTATATTTTTCATGTGGTAATCTTATTACCCAACAAGTATATTGTAAGGTGGGTAATTTAGGATAAACATAGTGGGTAAGATATTTGGAAAACATGAAATGTATAGTATTAACATAATGTTATTTAAAAATTGTACCATATTGACCCAATGTTTTGATGGCTACACCCTTACTTTCTCACACACACATTCATGTCACATAAGTTTAATATCTTACAATGATGTATTTTTTGCTTACAGTACTGATGTAGTGTTGTTATATGTCCACAAGTACTCCCTTACAGAACTACTGTAGTATGTATATATTTAGTACACAGAAGTAGTAAAACTGTTGTAGTATGGATTTATGTTTTAATTGGAAATTAATTTAGGATAAACATAGTGGGTAAGATATTTGAAAACATGAAATGTATAGTATTAACATAGCAAATATAAAATATCATGGGGTGTTGCAACTTCAAGTTTGAGTTACAGTGCAAATTTGTAGTAAAAAAGAGTTATGGGAAACTATAAATTATTAAATGTTGAAAGAAATACCTTAGAAGTAGTTTCTTCATTATATGCCACATACATAAGCGGTGGACGGATTTGGTAAATACTTCTGCAACTGCAACCCGCATCGCAGGGTCCTGGTCAGTTAATACTAAGTTGGGTTGTCTTCCATGAATTTTGAGAAAGGAGGAGAGCAACCATTTGTAAGATTCAGCAGTTTCGTTATAGATCAAACCAGCACCAAATGTAACACAACGTTTGTGGTGGTCCACACCAGTAAAAGGGAAAAAAAAATCATATTGTACCTAAAAAATATATTTAGTGAAGTAATTTTAGTGAAGTAGTAGACCAAAAAATATATGGAGTTAAAAGGATTACTTGTTCGTAGAATATGTGGCAACGAATGCTAAGACATCTCCAAACAAATCATAATTGGTTTTCGAAACACCATCAACCCAAAATATAGCCTTCAATTCACCACGATTGTGGTACATTTCATAAGAAAAATTGGATTGATATGTAGCCCTCTCTTTCAATTTCGTTACAACCATGTTTATATCGCGATCACCAATAAACATCCTGATGTCACGACCAACATTCTTATAGACATTCCTCATCCCGCGCATGTGTGATGTCCACCCTTTAATGCAGTATGTAAATGATGCGCAACAGTGGGGCCGACTCGATTAAGCTCATAGTATGAATGAAATTTATGTCATTGAAATTCAAGTGCTTAACCCTACGTAGTAAATCCATGTCATCTGAAGAAACCAAGTCATGATTGTGCTTCTCTAAAAATTCATAGAGGACGTAATTCTCTAAGCCTTTAACAAGCTTTAAACGGATAAGGGCTTTACAATCAGTAACTTTGAATGCGCTGCCACGTGTGGGAGCATGTGTCATAGGATCTAATGAGTCAACTTTTTTCCCCTTCGGTTTACCAGCCTTGTTACAGACTAACATCCTGTGAGTAATGGATCCCTTCCATTTCTTATAAGGACCAACACGAACACCAAAACCAGACTTCTCCGTATATGTTTCATACATCTTAAGAACATCATGCCAGCTGTTAAAAACAGACCCGACAACAGGTTTGAACTCAATATCGACATCAGGAACCCAATACTTCGTACCATTGGGGGTCTGGTGTAGTAGACTGGAATGAGAACCTAAGAACTCCAAAATTAATAATAACATCAGTGACAGGAAAAATGTCGGTGTCTGGTGGGAAAATAAAATTATTAAATAAGAGCACACAAAGTGGTTTTAAGTAAAAATTCATAAAATCCACCAAAACATTAGATAATCGTGCACAAATTAAAAGAAAAAGAACTACTCCTACTATATACACAAAAAGTACATCTGTGTTCTAAATTGGTGTTAAACACCATCAGATTACTTCATCAAAGCATTATAATGAAAAATGAACCAATTAAAAAAGAAATACACACTACAGCAGTTCTGTAAGCAACAATACTTCAATACTGTAAGCAAAAACTACATTGGTGTATGGTTTTTACAATTATACTGACATGAATGTGAGATGACAAATACATACTATAGAAGTTATCTAAAGGTGTACTTGTGGACATATAAAAAACACTACATCAGTACTGTAAAAACAAACTACATCACTGTACGCTATTACAACTACACTTACCATGAATGTGTGGTGAGATGTAGATACAATATACTATGCGTTGATGACTCCACCCTCATTACTCTATTTTCTTAAGATGTAGATACAATACAAAAGTACTTACAGGAATACAATGTATTATGTGAATGTGTGAATGTAGTATATTTAGCTGATGTAATGGGGAACGTAGTAAAAACGTTAGATAATCATGCAAAAATTAAAAGCCAAAAAAACTACAATGGTTATGTATGCAAATACTACTTCTGTGTACTAAATATATACATACTACAGTAGTTCTGTAAGGGAGTACTTATGGACATATAACAACACTACATCAGTACTGTAAGCAAAAACTACATCATTGTAAGATATTTAACTTACGTGACATGAAGTGTGGTGAGAAAGTAAGGGTGTAGCCATCAAAACATTGGGTCAATATGGTACAAATTTTTAAATAACATTATGTTTCATAAATCTTAAGAAAGTGATGCAAGCTGTTAAAAAAAGACCATACCGCAGGTTTGAACTTCAAAAAAACCAAATGTGTCAATGTACTATGTTTCACTGATGAATTTGGGAAACGTACTATAAAAAATTAGATAATCAAGCACAAATTAACAAAACAAAAAACTACAACAGTTATGTAAGAAAAATTTACATCAATGTAGTAAATGGTTGTTAAAAAATCATCTGTATAACTACAAAATGGAGGATGGAGCAATCAAAGAATTAAATAACACTGAACCAGTTAAAACATAAATACATACTACAACAGTTTTACTACTTCGGTGTACGAAATATATACATAAATACATACTTGTGGACATAAAATAACGCTATAATAATACTATAAGAAAAACTACATCACTGCATGATAGTATGAATGTGGTGACAAAACAAGGTGTAGCCATCAAAAAATTGGGTAAATGCAAAAAGTTAGTATGAATGTGTACTGCGAAACTAAGGGTGGAGTCATCAAAACATTGGGTTTTTTCCTAAAAAATTAAAATAAAAGTGCACAAAACGAAAATAATTATGTACTACAACAATTCAAAACATTAAACTAAGTTCATCAAAAACAAGAGTAAATATGGACATAAAAAACATACACAGAAAACAGCATATACGAAAAATACTGAAGTGTACCTCTACGATCAAAACCAACGTAACGGATCGGAGAGTTCCCGGTAAGTATATCAAATGTATCATCATACTGGACACCATGGTTGTCGTTTTCAGACATGGGGTCGAGAATGTCTTCTTCAGCAGATGAATCAGGTAACTAAATATCACCACCACCCATTGTCTGCGAATAAAATCAAAATAAGGTTCGTATACAGAGTTTTAAAAGATCATCAACAAAAGTAAAAGTGAAGGAAGATAGTAAACAGATAGACATATATAGAAAAAACAAGGGAGGAAATACCAAGTTGCTTGTGGATGGTGGCTTCGATGGTCTGCAAAAGGTAAAAGTGAAAGTGAGTTGAAGGAATGAACGGAGTTTGGTGGAGGGTGGGGATGATGGTCTAAATAAAAGAACAAAGGGATGGACGACAGTGGCTTGGATGGTCTGCAAAAGTAGTTGTACTATGTTAAAAAGAGGTTGTCATTTCACCATGGGGAAAAGAAGAGGTTGGTGTACAATCAGATGTGTGAATTACCGATTTACCCTCAAAAGGGATTCTGAGCAGATGAAACGTGGCAATATTATAGCCACATATTTGGGTTAACGGGTTATCGTAATTTTGAAGGGTTATCATATGATCCGTTCCCTATATATATATATATATATATATATATATATATATATATATATATATATATATAGGATAGGGATCTTGTGTTAACCTATCTTTTTTATAAAAACTGGTTAACCCATATATGTGGTTCATATGATGTTACTTCATCACTTAAAAAAGATCTATAAAGGGGTATTATAGTTAAATTGTATACCTAGTCTATTGTTCAGATCAAGTCTTTTCAATAGAATTTTTTTATCCGTATACTACTTTTCATCAAACCTAATATTTTTATCTACTTAAAAATATTAAAATTAAAGTGATTGACTGTTATCTTAGTTCACGTCTTTCTATATTGATTTGTTTTGTCAGTATACTACTTATCATCAAATCCAATACTTTTTATCTATTTTAAAAACTCATCTTTCATTTTTCTATCTCTATATTTCCCAAAGAATTATTTTTATAGCCACCGTGCTAAAGAATTATTTTTAATTATTTAAATGTCTTGAAATATTATTAAATTATTTGTAAAAGTGTATATGGTGTAGGTGAGGGCTAGTGACAAACAAAGTCATGTTCATCTATAATTGCATGTTAATGTGCCATTTCATAATTTAGTATGCAGGAAAATAAAATGTAATAAGAAATCAATATAAATATACTTATTATAAATAGAAAAATAAAAAACACATGAAATGTAACACCCGGATATTTTTCTTCGAAGCCGACGGGAGAAGAAAAAAGAAATAAAGTCCAAAGTCAAGGGACCAAACTTGTCAAAACGGGAGAAAGTTTGGAAGAGTGGGGAATAAGAGAGGAGGGCAGCCCACACCCTCCCCACACTTGCAAAAATCAGCCAAGGGAGAAGAGAAGGGAGAAAAAGGGAGAAAAAGTTGGTTTGGGTGGATTCGAGCGTGAAAATCGTCGTTTAGCGGGTCAAATCGAAGCTCTACATCTCGGGGGGTTGTGTGAGTTCTAGGACCCCTCTTTAATGGTTTTCAACTGATTTGGGGCTGGAGCACATAGTAAACCCTTTTTTAAATGTGTGTGTGTTTGACCCATTTGTATGTGTTTACGTGTGATGCGTTTGGAGTTTGTTTCCGGGCTTATGTGTGCCTGAATGGTGTTGTGGTATACATTCCTAAGGTTTAGGGTGGTTGGTTTGGGCATAGAATGGGTTTGGATGAGCTTGGAAGTAAAAATGGCAGATTGGGTTTGGGATGAACTGCATTCTGCATCAGCTAGGGCTAGGCGACCGACTGGAGGTCATACGGCCGAATGAAGTGCGATTGGAGTTCATTCGCACGATTGAGATTCATGCGCATGATTAGGGCCAGTCGCATGGGGAGTCATACGACTGAGGGCCCATTCGCATAAGTGTTCATCCGCATTAAGTCCATCCGCATGAGGTCCATTCGCATAGTGTTCATTCGCATGGATGTCCATTCGCACGAGGCTCAATCGCCTGCTGTTCATTCGTATTGGGTTCAGTCGCATGGGAGGCCCTGCAACTGAAGGGTTCCCATACGCCCATGTATGGCTTGCGTACCCGAGGAAAGCGTAGTTTAAGTACTGACTTCGGGGAAAGTGCAGATGTAAGTTTTGACGTGGAAGTTCCCGTAAGTTCATGTAAGATGACTGTGAGGCCTTAATGGTTATGTTGGGCATGATGATATTGCATATTTATGTATGATGGATGTATGTATGTATGATAGTGCCTTGTATGGCGATGATTTGGAATGTATATGTTATGTTTACGTTCCTGTTATGTATGATTGTTTTCCGTGGCTTTACGTTGAATGTTTAGGAATGAATGAAAAGTATTATGTAACGTAAAGTGGAAGATAATGAAAAGAGGAACGTAATGAAAGAATGCATGCATTAATAATGAATGAAAGTAATAAAGGCTTGCAAGCAAATGTATGAGGTGTGCGACCCTGCTGTCGCAACAGACTCGAAACGAGATCCTTGTCATTCGACCCCGGGCTTTGTGCCAATTAGAAATAAGGCTTCATGCCGGAATAGTGGTTTTGGACCACGGGCTTTATGCCAACAGGCTTTGTGCCTAGAATGGTGGCTTTGAGCCACGGGGTTTGTGCCAATTAGTAAAGGAGCTTTGTGCTCGGAATGGCGGTTTCGGACCGTGATGGGGAAAAAAGCCTGACGGATCTAGAGTTAGTACGAAACGAGCGAGATGATAAATTATGAAACGAACGAAGTGACAAAGAATAAATGAAAGCTAATGAAATATAATAGTAAAGTACGAAACGGGATCCTGTCATTCGACCTCAGTAATCGTGGCTGTGTGCCATGAATAGGGTAAAGCTTGACAGGATCTAGATAGAAGTGAAAAATAATAAGTGATGTACGAAAAGTGTGATAAGTACGAAATGTGCGAAATGTATGAAACGAACGATGATGAAGCTAATAAATATTACCTTGATGTACGTATGATGTGTGATCATGTGCGATAGTAAGAAATATTTTTAAGAACGAAAGGTAATATAATGTTTTGTAAAACTAGAACTCGCTCAGCAATGCTGACTTTTTATGTGTTCCAGTTGGCAGCTAATGTTGCTGAGGATGGCACGGGGTGGCTACTCAGCTCTTTTGGATGGCATCCATTCATAAAATGCTTTTGGTGACATAATGCAACAATGTATTTTGTAACTGATTAACGATGTATTATATTGCAAAAGCCTTTAAAATGAAATGAAATGTCATTTTAAATGTTTCCGCTGTAATGTTTACTTAAGATAAATGAGAATGTATGATTTTACGTGCGATGAATGACCAACTGTGAGGTGCCTGGATCGGGGCCTTACAAGTTGGTATCAGAGCCAAAGTTTAAGTGAAACGGGTAAATTCTCAAAATAAACCTAATCTTAAACTGAGAATGGGACGGAAAGGGAAGGGATGTCAGTCTGAGTAGCTGCGTGCATCAGGTATTTTTTGTAATGTTAACCAGTATTATATGCGCATGTTATGTGGTTTATGTGTTGCTGGTAGATTTAGATACTGATGTAGTCAGGACAGATAATTCTCGGGGTATGAAGAGTAAAGTAAGTGGCTAATCACAACTGGCCACTGTAATTAGGGACTTACTATACTTGACATAAACTGAGCTATTCCCTTGAATGACCGTGTTGGTGTTTGAATCTTTCAGTGTGTGTTAGAGGATGGCCGGTGGTAGATCTTCTAAAGCTTCAAGGGGTGGAGGTCGTGGTGGGCCTGGTGCTAAACCGCGGCCTAAAAGAGGGAGACCTAGGGTTGAAAAGGTGGTCCATGAAGAAACTGAGACCCCTCATCCTGAGGGCAGTGATGAGAGTGCCAATCTGAGAGCCTCAGTAAAGGAGGGTGTTGTTGAAGAAGTTCATCAGGTCATGCAGACAATCTTACGTCTGTGGTGACCGAAGTTATCAAGGCTGTGAGGGAAGGAGAAAGGAAGTAAAGAAGTAGACCTACGGGTGAAAGAAGATTGCCCGAGACTGAGACGGTCTATCTAATGTCGAAGAAGAAGAGGAAGAGGAAGAGCCTACGCCGAAGGCGGCACGAGGCTGTAACTACAGGGCATTTCAAAGGTGCAAGCCCCTACTTTTGATGGAAACGGTACTGCTGCTGCTCACCGATGGGTGAGAGAGATGGAAGTTGTATTAAATATCAGCGAGTGCCGGGAGGACCAAAGGTGAAAGTTGAGGCTCACTCGTTTGTGGACTAGGCTTTTTGTTGGGGGGACAATATAGTCCAAGCCGAGGGTAGTCGGTGATTAGGAAAATAAAGTGGTCTGAGCTGAAAAGGTTGGTGATTGAGGAGTTCTGTCCTCACAGGGAAATGGATAAGGTGGAAAGGGAATTCCTGCAGCTGGAGGCGGGAACCATGACACATCAGCAGTACACCATGAAGTTTAAAGAGATGGCACGTCCGGTGCCGGATCAGGTGACGCCTCTATCATGGAGATTAAGAGGTACATTCAGGGTTGCTAGCGGATACCATAGGCACGTGATCTCTACCCGACCGAGCACGTTAGGTCGGCGGTTGACCTGGTAGGGAGACTGTATGATGAGCGGGAAGTGGTGGTGGCTGAGGCAAGTAACAAATATGGAGGTGACCGGAACTGGAATGGGAAAAGGTTTGGTCGGGGTGGTGCCTCAACGATTAACAGAGCACGGGTGGATGACCGCCGTGTGGTCACATCAGGTGCAGGGTCGAAAAGGAGTGGTAAATGCGGGAAGGAGCATTCAGGAGAATGCAAACGGGGATCAAATATCTACTTCAAGTGTGGGAAGACTGGTCATATGGTGAGAGATTTTGGAGTTATAAGGTGTTATAACTATGGGGAAAATGGCATCTGAGTAGGGATTGAAAGAAGCCAGGGTTGAGAGTTCGGGAGCGGAGAAGGATGGAGGAGAAGGGCAGAGGGCAAGTGCCCGAGTTTTCATGATGACTCGGGAGGAGGCTAGAACAGACCCCGATGTGGTGTCAGGTACGTTTCTAGTAAATCAAACTCTTGCATCTGTGCTATTTGATTCTGGAGCTAGTAGGATTTTTATTTCTGATGCCTTTTATGCTAAGTTGCCATTAGAAGTAGAAGTATCGATGAGCCCGTCGACATAGAAACTGCTATAGGTAAGTCTACATGGATTTCTGAAGTGATAGAAGACTGTGATATTGAATTAGAAGGTCATAAGTTTTCGGTTAGACCATTCTTGATGACCTTAGGTGGCTTCGATTTGGTTCTTGGGATGGATTGGTTAGCGGATTATGAGGCGAACATTGTGTGTCGCAAGAAGAGATTGGTTTCACAGCGCCTGACGGTAGCTCGGTGACGGTTTATGTGATCGGGTACTACGATTCCGAATTCAATAGCGGTGGCGGGAAAGTGCATGAGGCATGGATGTAGTGCCTACTTGGCCTATGTAAAGGATTTGGACAATACACCGACACCAAACTGTCTGATGTACTGGTGGTGTGTGACTTTCCAGATGTGTTTCCCGAAGAGTTACAAGGAGTGCCACCAGACCGTGAGATCGAGTTTCAGATTGATAAGGGGTTTATTAGACGAGAGTATCTCTCCTTGGGGTGCTCGGTCTTATTCGTGAAGAAGAAAGACGATAGTATGAGGATGTGTATAGACTACCGTGAGCTGAACAAGTTGACGGTGAAGAATCGATACCCGTTACCGAGGATTGATGATTTGTTTGATCAGCTTCAAGGTGCCAGTTGGTTTTCACGAATAGTGTGGATCAAGAAGAAGGCTGGTGCAACCAAAACCAATCACTTGTATATCTTGGTACATCTAACAAAGGCTTCCGAAGCTAAGTATGGAGCTTCTGATGGAAACAGAGATCTTCCAAAGAGAAAGTGTAAGCTGAACTTCCGAAGACAAAATTCTGCTTCCAAAGACAAAGTGTCTATTGAGAAGTTCAAGACTTAGAAAAAATGATCAGAAGAGAACTCCAAAGAAGAAATCCTCAAGCCTCGGAGAAGTAGTGTCTTTCGAAGTATAGGTGGCTTTGGAAGAAGTTGTTCTTCCAAAGCCAACTAACCTTCGGAAGACAGTACTATGAACCAGTGGATATAAGTACGGTCCTCCTGACAGTCCGCTGCAGACCTCTGATATACTGCATTGGTATTTTCTTAAAAGCCATATAGTTGACCATACTTTATTCCACTGTTCACCTTTATTAGTTAGTACAGTTACTATCTTAGTTAGTAACAAAAGGTAAGTCATGGACATGTCATGACTACCATATCTTAGATAATACTTTATCTAAGATACCTTAACTCTAGCATTGTAGTATATGCTTTAGTCATAGGTTCCTAGCTGGTATCAAAGTATATCCGGCTGTAGGTAGTATTATATATAGTTTCTCATTGTAACTCAAAACATGCTTGTAAGAGTCTTGTAACACTTTGAGTTGAGAAGTATATATACAAATACCTTGAAAACTATATCCTTGTGTTTTTGTTATTTAGTATACTATTATCAGCTCTTAGAAAAGACTCTGCTTCATCTGATTCGAGTGTAATATTAGTGAGTTTGAGAGAAAAACTAAGTTTTAGTGATAAACACTGATCCTGCAATTGGTATCAGAGCTTTTTAGGCTCTTGATTGTGAGATCTTACCATCCAAATCAACCTGTTTTTCACTCCTCCTAATAACTCACTCAAAAGGCCCTCAAACAAGTCGAAAGTAGAAATGGGGACGATGACTAAAGCACCTGTCATCACCCCTGAAAATTTCAGATCATGGAGCAGACCCATGGAAGGCCTCATTAGATATCAAGACAACAAGATGTGGTAATCTATCATCAATGGCCTGTACAAACCTAAGGTGGCTACACAAGAGGAAACGGAGCCATGATAGAGAAAGTTGTTGAAGATTACTCTGATGAGGACCGGAAGAAGATGGATATTGAAAGCAATGCAGTGACTATTCTTATGACTGCAATACCCAATTCCATTATGGTGGGGTTTGAGCATTGCAAGTCAGCCAAAGAATTGTTTGATGCACTTGCTCAGATGTACTCTTGTTCTAATAACTCCAAGAAGGACTCACTGAAACAGCAGTTAAGAACTTTACCTACATTGATGGAGAGACTCTCAGCCAGCAATATTTCAGGTACATGGATCTCATTTCTTCCCTTTAGTCTGTGGGAATCACTCCTGAACTTAGAGACCTCACAATAAAGTTCATGAGTGCACTTCCTAATGAGTGGACATTCTACTGTGTCTCTATCAAGAGAACAGAAAACTGAACACTCTCCATGACCGAACTCTACGGAATTCCTGATGGATACCGTTTGGAGAATGGAAAGCAAAAAGGGTCATCAGACAAGCAGGTCCTCGAGTCTCCCCGCTAGCAATGCATTGATGGTTGCTAAAGGCTCAGGACCCTCCCAACCTCAACAGCTCCTGAAATACAACCATAGACATCCTGCTCATCTGGACCTTACATCACTTTTCCTGACACCCCAAGGTCTCAACAGGCTCAGCATAGTTCTTTTCAGGACAGCTGTGCCTTTGTCTCAGGAAATAGAAACTCTAGCGATTTTTAGTACTGCTTTGATGATCTAGAGTGTTTTAGTCCAGATGATGTAGAGTATGTGGACATAGTCCAACAAATGGTTCTTTTAACCAATAGAGCAAAGAAGTTCTTTAAGAGAACTGGAAGGCAGTTTCCCCAGAATCCAGCTACCAGCAAGTTTGGATTTGACAAAGCCAGGCAAAGTGTTACAACTGTAACCAACTTGGTCACTTTGCAAGGGAATGCAAGGCTTGCAAGGCAAATCTGGAATCTCACAGGCCTCCACACATACCTCTACCTCAAAGCCAATTGGAAAGTCAACTCAAACAGCTGCAATGGTGTAAGAAGTTTACTGGAGCTTTATGGTGCAGATGTGATTCCTGCTCAAGCTCTCATGGCAGAAACAGATGACAGTAAGGTATATGAACATCTCTATACTCCTGCATGTATTGCGAAGGTTAATTGTATCAGGACTACAATATGGAGATTAAATCTGATATTGAGTCTCTAAATATTTTAAAATCTCATTTTAAAAGGGCTGAATCTGACTATCAAAGAAAAATTTGAGGAGTTGGCGAAAACTGTGTCCTTACTAAAACATGAACATTTAAACTATAAGACTCAAATAAAAGATCTGATATCCCAATTGTCAGAGGCTCAAGCCCAGCTTATCACTGCTGAGGTTCAAGCCAGGAAGTATGCTATTTCTGAGCAGAACTTCCAAGCTATTATTGCATCATCCTCCCACTCCAAAATCTGTTATCAGAATAAAGGAGGGTTGGGGACCAATGAAATTGCTCCAACACACTTTTATGAGTCTATTAGACAACCTAGATGTGGTACTGAAGAGCAAGAGGTCCCAACTGCTGACCTATTTTCTTCTGAGTTGAAGAATGATGCAATAATAGAGGCCACCATAGGGAAGGAACAGGTAAATCAACCTACCTCTCCTTGTGAAGATCAAACCCTAACCGCTAAATCCAGAAGAAGTAGAGCTAAAGCAGCCAGATGAACTGTTAAGAAAGTGGATGAATCTAAGCTGAAGATTGACCCAAAACAAAAGGGTATATTCATCTCAGCTGGATTTCAAGTGGTAGATACTTCTGACTCAGGAAAGGAGTGTAGTACCAGCACTCCTGTCCCACCAAAGGATCAGAAGTTAAAGGGAAAGGTTGCTGATGAAAAGAAAGAACACAAGAGACAACAATCTTCACATTCCCAGAAGACTAACATTACATGCATAATGTGTGGTCTGCAAAATCACATGGCTAAAGATTATTACTACAATCCTACAAGCAAACATTATCCAAATAATGTTAATAAATAAGGAGTCAGGGAAGGTTTCTTATTTGGACCTTATCAAATGGTTCAAGTGATGAAAAAGGGAAAGCTAGTTTCCAAAGCAAGGTTGCTTTGGAAGAAAACACTTCCCTCAAAGGGAAAATGGCTTCGGAAGCAAAAGCTATCAAAGTTCGGAAGAACAAGAAAGTTTCCTTGAAACCATCCCAGAAGAAGACTACTTCGGAAGAAAAGTGGAGAAGGCTTCTTCTGAAAAGAAGAAGCTTTGGAAGAATGTCTGCTGCAAAAGCTTCAACAAGCTCATCCTCTATGATCAACCAAAGGATGGATTGGAAGATCAAGAAAGATGTTACAGCTCAAACCTCTTCTTAAAGACATACATTGAATCCCCATGCTTAACCTTTGGTTCAATTATATCACTATCCTTAGAAGAACCCAAGACCAACAAGGCTTGGGTTTCCAATCAAACTAATAATCTCATCTTATGTGCAGGAACATCCATATGACAAAAATAACAATGTTTCGATTATGGATAGTGGATGCTCCAGGCACATGACAGGAAACAGATCTCTCCTTCAATAATTTCAACATTTTGATGGAGGTCCTATCCAATTTGGAGGTGAGGCCGGAGGATATATTTCTGGCAGAGGTAGCATATCCAACGGGAAGTTAAAGGTTGACAAAGTTCACTTTGTCAAGCAGCTTGAACACAATCTGTTAAGTGTTTCTCAGTTTGTGATCAAAAGCACCAAATGGTTTTCAAAACATGAGTGCATTATCCTCAAACTAGGGATACAATTCCTCCAGAATTGGTGCTTCTTATATCTCCTAGGAAAGGGATATGTACAAGCTAGATATGAACAATGCTTCTCTAATGGGTGAAGTATCATGCTTTCTTTCCAAAGCTGATAGTGATGAGTCAACACTTTGGCATAAACGTATGTGTCATGTAAATTTTAAGACAATGAATAAATTGGCTAAAATAACTTTGTACATGGTTTGCCTAAAAAGGAATTTTTCTGCAAAGATAACTGTGTTGCATGCTTGAAAGGTAAGCAACACAGGGCATCTCATAAATCCAAAAGTGTTAACTCTATTACTACTCCATTACACTTATTGCACATGGATCTATTTGGTCCCACAAGTATAATGAGCATTGGAAGAAATCATACTGTCTTGTGATTGTTGATTATTTTACAAGATTTACATGGGTATTCTTTTTAAGAACTAAAAATAAAACTGCTGAAACACTAAAATCTTTTATTCTTAAAATAGAAAATCAAATCGATCACAAGGTTAAGATTATTAGAAGTGATCAAGGGACTGAGTTTAAGAACTTTATTTTTGACTCATTCTGTGACTCAAAAGGGATTGCCAGACAATATAGTGCTCCCAGAACTCCTCAACAAAACGGTGTTGCTGAGAGGAGAAACAGGACACTTATTGAGGCTACTAGAATTATGTTAGCTGATTCCAAACTACCTCTAACATTCTGGGCAGAGGCAGTCAGCACTGCATTCTATGTGCAGAACATAGTTCTTCTAGTTAAGCCACATGGAAAAACCCCTTATGAGTTATGGAACAAGAGCCCACCATTCATTGGCTTTCTAAGGTCCTTTGGCTGCAGGTGTACCATACTTAACACAAAAGACAATTTGGTAAAGTTTGCTGAAAAGTCAGATGATGCCATCTTTGTTGGATACCCTTCTAGCTCTAAAGCTTATAGAGTATACAACATTAAGAATCAACAATTTGAGGAATCATCCGATATAGTTGTTAATGAGCACACTCCTTGTGTTAGGGGGATTGGCCCTGATCATATTTTTGATTTAGAATTGTTTCCAAACTATTCTAAACCATCTTGTGAGAATGTTTCAGCTGGAACAGGTACTCAAAGCATTTTAGAAGACAATCATCTATTTGAGTTACCCAGACCTATTCCAAGTTCTCCAAGATCCACAACAATCAAGCTCCCACTATTGGCAGAACTGAAAGTATAACCATCTCAAGGGATAATGGAGCCTCAACCAGTGACTCACCAGTTGATCCTTCAACTTCATCAGGTGACACTATACAACACCAGGCTGAAGGAAGCAGTATTATGAAGGAACAGGCAACTGTTAATACTGATTCACTGCCAACAATTGATGATGTTTCTCATTTATTCAATCAGTCCTCATTGAATGACTTTGAAACAGCTACTGGTTAAAGTGCCCCAGTTCCTAAGCAGAATATGTCAAATCTGGATTTATCTCTGCAACTGGAAGTGATTCCTTGGCTAAGGATTCACAATACTCATCCAGCTGAGAACATCATAGGGGATGTCTCTAAAGGTGTGAGAACAAGAGGGCAGACTCATCATGGGAATGTCTGCTTGTACTCATGCTTCTTATCCCAGATGGAACCTAAGAAGGTGGAAGATGCCTTCAAAGATAGTAGTTGAGTTGAATCGATTCAGGAGGAGCTGCTTCAATTCAGAAGACAAAAGGTCTGGAATCTCTGCCCACTACCATTTGGTCAAGTACCCATAGGCACTAAACGGGTTTTCAGAAACAAGAAAGATGATAGAGGCTTGATTATTAAGAACAAAGCAAGATTAGTGGTTCAAGGATACACCTAAGAGGAAGGAATCGATTATACTGATGTCTTTGCACCTGTTGAAAGACTAGAGGCAGTTAGGATCTTCCATGCTTATGCTGCATCCAAGAATTTCACTGTTTACCAACTTGATGTCAAGTGTGCCTTTCTATATGGGGATATAGATAGGGAAGTCTACGTGTGCCAACCTCCAAGATTTAAAGACCCATAACACCCCAGCTATGTGTGCAAATTAGATAAAGCACTATATGGGCTGCACCAAGCACGTAAGCTGTGGTATGAGACTCTGTCTTAATTTCTTCTTTAGAATGGTAACACTAGAGGTACCATTGACAAGACTCTCTTTATCAGAAAGTCTGGAAAGGACATTTTGCTGGTTCAAGTCTATGTTGATGACATCATATTTGGTCCTTCAAATGACCAAATGTGCAAAGACTTTGAGAGCATTATGAACAAGAAGTGTGAAATGAGTTCCATGGGAAGAATGGACTTTTTCCTTGGGATTCAGGTGAAGCAATTGAAGGAAGGGTTCTTTATCAATCAATCTAAGTATGTCAATGACATCTTAGAGAGATTTGAGATGAAGAACCAACCAAGACACCCATACCCAGAAACCATAATCTTTGTCCTGACCTTGAGGGGGAGGATACTGATCAACATCTGTATAGGACAATTATTGGTTCTCTGATGTATCTTACTGCTAATCGACTTGACATCATGTTTGCTACTTGCATTTGTTCAAGATATCAGGCTGCTCCAAAGGTGTCTCACCTAGCTGTTGTAAAGAGAATCCTCAGATACCTCAAATGAGCACCTAAACTAGGTCTCTGGTATCCAAGAAATAGTAATTTCAATCTCTACGGTTACTCTGACAGTGACTATGGTGGCTGCAACATTGACAAGAAATCAACATCACGAGGATGTCAATTTCTTGGTGGAAGGATCATCTCATGGCAATGCAAGAAACAATCCTGTGTGTCTACATCAACTGCTAAAGCTGAATACATTGCTGCTGCTAGCTGCTGTGCTCAGCTGCTGTGGATTCAGAACCAGATGTTAGACTATGGATTCAACTTTATGAGTACTCCTATCCATATTGACAACAACAGTGCTATCTCCATCACTGAAAATCTAGTAAAGCACTCCAAGACAAAGCACATTGACATCAGGTATCAATTCATTAGAGATATTCATGAGAAAAATCTGATCAAGCTAATCAAAGTTGACTCAAATGAACAATATGCTGATTTGTTCACCAAAGCTTTTGATGAACAAAGGTTTAAATATCTCATATAAGCTATTGGGATGATAAACATTGATTAAACTACCTCTTCTGAAAGCTTTTTAATGTGTAATGTTTTGTGTCAATACAATCTAAGCCCTGTTACAAAAGATCTCTTTGAAATGTTCTAAGTGTAAATTTCTCCGAAGAGGAATTAACTCTCAGAAGATATTCATCAGTATCTTCCGAAGCCAATTCCTCCCTGGAAAATTTTCTTTTTTTAAGAGTTTTTAGTCTCGGAAGAAGCGATTGATTTCATATCAGATCTACTTCCGAAGCTTATAAAACTCTTCATTCGGAAAGCAATCCTTACCTTCGGAAGCAAAGTTTTGCTTCAGAAGAAAGAACTGCCCTTGAAAGACAAATTACCTTTGAAAACATTTTACACTCGGAAGAGAGATTTTACTTTGTAACGGATATCTTTTTAAGCCCCACACTGTAAAAAGTAAAGATTTTATTAATGATGTCAGATTATTTAACTAAAATTTAACCCTTACCGCCATTGTCATTTAATAACCTCACCTTACCCTTACCGCCATTATCGCCATTCCACTCCCATTTAAACAATCCTGACTATTCAATTTCATCTTCTTTTACCAATTTACTACCCTAAAAGCCTCCTTCACTCTCAAATCACCCAAGCTCAAATTCATCCATTCTCACCTTTCCCAAATGGCACTAAACCCTAGCACAACCAAGTCACATTTCTTGATTCTTCAAGAGATGCTGACTTCTCATATATAATTTCCTTTCTTAACCAATCATCTTAATACACTGCCTTGACCGTTAACCCTACGTTTACTTAAATCATATGGCTGAAGTTTAGGAAAGCAGTCAAGTTGAAACCCTAAACGGAGTTCGTGTGATACGGTCTCGCATTTGTCGGCAAGAGCTGGTCATTACTTAACAACTCATCAGGGAGCATCTCGAGCTTCTTGATGAGGGAGCTCCTACAGTATTCACCAAACTAGATTTAGACAGCACTTACATCCTCATAGGATATGGTGGATACGTGAGCAGGTCGACAGTCTACAAATTCAACTTCTCCTACAACTGAAAGTTCCTCCTGCACATTGTCCTCCACTGTCTGTCAAACAAATCTGGGGGTTAGGAACAAATCCCATATGAACTAGGATGCTTAGTTCATGGACTGGTGAGAGGCCTGCGTTTCAACTACTCAAGATTTGTGCTGACTAATCTCATTGGGAATCTTCAGAAGGAAACATTCTTTATGTATCCCAGATTTCTTCAACATATCATCAACTGTGAATTAGACTAGAGTCAGCTTGTCTGTGTAGCTGCTCTGATTGTCCCTCATATTAGGCCTACCATCTTCAAGACCTTGAAGAAGGTTTCCACCAACTTCACTGGAAGGTACACTTCTTTACTTCCAGGTATGATTGAGCATATAGCTCCTGGTGACATCCCTGTTAACCCCACAGGTGATGAACCCACACCAACACCTGCACCCACAATGCCAATACTGCCTTCTCACCCCATCAAAATCACTTACAAAACCCCCCTAAACAAACCCTTGTTCAATCTACTCTGATTGAACAAGCTCCTCCTGTTCAAGCCAAAAAGACTAGAGTGGAACAATGGGCTCCCACTCAGTGTGAGGTCTCACCATCCTTCACAATTGACCTCAATATGGGATTTGAGTTTCCTCAGTCTCAAACCCATGAGCCTGACACCCAAGCTTACAGCCCTTAGAGTGAGTCTCTACACTCCTCTGAGAAGCCATAAAAGGACAGTGCAGCCATAGGCTCAATGCCTTTATCCTTTACTGACCTTCTCTTCAAAACTGATAAAGAGATAACATTCCTCTATGGCAATGAAGTTGATCTACAACACCCTCTCCAAGATCAACAGAGCCTAGAGAGGTCACTTATGTCTAGCCTCCATCAGCAACCCATAACTGAGGTGAGTCCCACTGATGTTGAGGGGACTCTTGCAGATTCAGCTACCACTACTGAAGTCGCCTCAATGGACCTTCAGGACAGTGGTAACATCTCTGAGACTGAATCTGCGGCAACCATGCCCATTGATGACTTTGAAACAAACATCATTACGCATGGGAAACCAGGGTGCCAAGAAACCACATCTGGTGGTGACGCCAAACATACTAGGTATGTTACCTCATCTCCCTATGATTCTTCAAAGAAGATGAGGGAAGACTGCAACTTACTCTCAAAGACCTATTGTCTAAAGTCTCCATCCTTGAATCAAAGGTTAGAACTTTAGAAGATAAGTATGCCACTCAGCAACTTGAGATTGAAAGTCTCAAGGCTCAACTAGCTGAGAAACAGATTAAGAGATCTGTTAGGCATGTACCTATTCAAGTCTCATTAGATTCTTCCTCTAGCTCATCTAGCTCTCAAGATGATGCTACCAAAAATGGGGAGAGTGTTAAGAGAAAAACAACTAAGGAACCACAGAGCCAAGCTTCAACTTTTACCTCTTTGGCTCTAACTACAACTATCTATCCTGAGCCATCCCAAGTCATACTGCAAATAGACTCAAGGATGCTCAAAGATCTCTATAGACTATTTTCCCAATTTCTATTGAGATCTTCTCTAGATCAGCCTAGCCCTGATATGGCTATAATATACTTTGGAGCTGAAGAGCTTCAGAGGATATGTGCACCTTCTACCACTGAGGAGGAAGTTAGTCAACCTAAGGTCCAAATGGAACCTGAGATTAAATTCAAAGGGGGAAATGAGGACTGATGGCCTAGCAACTAAAACAGTTGGGACAGATAGTACACTCCCTCAAACTTCCGAAGCACAAGTCAAAGCCTCGGAAGAACAATCTGAGTCTTCCAAAGCTGAGATGGAAGCTGTGGAAGGACTATTCTCTTTGTCCAAGTATCTAACCATCACATATGCAATTCTTGAGCTAGCATCTGAGGTGGATAGTGAGGACCTTCTCAACCAGCCACTAGCTTAGTCATCTTCACCACCTCTACCTCAATCCAAATCCTCTGTCCAAGAACAACCAAAGTCAAACACTTCCGAAGATGTTAAAGGAAAGAAGAAAATGACTACGGAAGAGCTTCAGGAGGAGGAGAGGATTGAGAAGCTCAAAAGAAAAGGTAGACTTCCAACTGGGAAGTTGTTAGCTGCCAGTTCCAAAGCAGCTGCAATCAACCAGTAAGCAGTCAACCACAAAAAGAGAGTGGAGATCATTGACCAGCTGGGAGCTGCCAATGAGGACATACTCCTGCTACCATTAGAGGAGTTAGTCAATCTAGAAGAGGCAACCAGGTTGCAGATTGAACAAACAGAAGAAGCAACAAGGTTGGCCTTGGAAGAGAAAAGAGAAAGGGAAAAGAAGGAGGCTGATCTGCAGCTTAGAAAGGAAAGGATATCTTTCCTGACCTCCAGAGGATTCTCTCTTCAAGAACTATCTCCACACAATGATGATACGATCCTATGGCTCTTCAACAAAGAGCAAGATCAACTGGAGAAGGAGAGAAAGAGAGTTGCTAGAGAAAAGATGAGGGAGAAGAAGAAGAAGGAGGAGGAGAGAGGCTCACTGCAACCAAGAAGATAGGTGAGAAAGCCTGGATGAAAGACTATTTCCGGGCTCACGGCTTCTCTGGCAGGCAGGTGGGACCCATGTCTGAAAAGACACTCCAACGGATTGTCAGTGAAATCAAGGCTGACATTTGTTTGAGCAAAAGGAGAGAGATGTATAGAAGGGGACAGGGGACAACCATCAAACCAACCATTCAGCCCCAACCTGAACCAATTCCCTCTTCCTTCACCATCAAACCTGAACCCTACACACCTGAGCCTACACCAGTACCCTTACCCACTTCCTCACCTCAACCACCCAAACTACCCATCCTCAAACCCAAAACACTCCCCAGAACCACAACTCCACAACCTACCCAACAAACTTCCAAACCATCCCTCAGCCTTCCAAACATCTCTTCTTAGAGGATTTCAAGGCTATCAAGAAGAGGCTCATCAACTAAATAACCCTGAGTGATATTTCCTATGAGGAAGAATCTGTTAACTTAACCTATGTTGATGGATCTTCACGTTCCCTCACAAGAAATGAATTTCTTAATCTGCCCCGAGGAACATTGGACCATGCTGTTACACTTCTTGGTCTTAACTCTGATTCATTAAATGATAAGGAGAAGAAACTGAGAAGAAAGCTGGTGACTCTACTAGACACAAAGAAAGGGGACAAGATTCCTAGTCAGCCTCTTGTACCTAGAAAGAAAATAATTCTGTGGAGGTTCGATAAAGCTTCTCATAACTTTGTTGTGGAAAGAGAGAATGAAGAAAAAAACATGTTGAACGTCTCCTCTCTGCTACACTCTAGCAGGTTTGACATTGCTGGGTTAGCAGAGAAACCATTCTCCAATCCCTCCAACTCTGAAACTGCTGCTCATATCAGAAGTCATCTTAGCAGCCTTCATCTTGCTGAGCTAACCACAAAAGCTAAGATTGAAGAAGAGTTGAAACTGAAAGAGAAGGAAGACAAGGAAAGGTTAACCACCAAAGGCACAGCCTTTCTACAGATGGTGGAAGGACCTGAATTAGAACCAATAGTTAGATGGGAGTATGACTATAGCTCTCATCAACTATCTCACTTCATAGGGACACAACAAAGGGTACATGTCATTCAAAAGGACAGACTGGATCTCCTGTCCATGAATGATTTGTACAAGCTTCTTAGCACCACTTATGGGAAGAACAAAGAGACTGATGAATATCTTTTTTCCCTGGTGCTGAATGTTTTGAGAAGCGGAAACAAGTGAGGTTTTGGTAGCATCAGCCTAGGGGGAGTTTGTTGGATCAAGAAGAAGACTGGTGCAACCAAAACCAAATCACTTGATCTATTTTGGTACATCTAACAAAGGCTTCCGAAGCTAAGTATGGAGCTTCCGAAGGAAACACAGTTCTTCTAAGAGAAAGTGTAAGCTGGACTTCCGAAGACAAATTTTGCTTCCGAAGACTAAGTGTCTACTTGAGAAGTTCAAGACCTAGAAGAAAAGATCAAAAGAGAACTTCCGAAGAAAAAATTCTCAAGCCTCGAAAGAAGTAGTGTCTTTCGAAGTATAGGTGGCTTCGGAAGAAGTTGTTCTTCCAAAGCCAATTAACCTTCGGAAGACAATACTATGAACAAGTGGATATAAGTATGGTCCTCCTGACAGTCTGTTGCAGACCTCTGATATACTGCATTGGCATTTTCTTAAAAGCCATGTAGTTGACCATACTTTATTCCACTATTCACCTTTATTAATTAGTACAGTTACTATCTTTAGTTAGTAACAAAGGTAAGTCATGGACATGTCAGGACTACCATATCTTAAATAATACTTTATCTAAGATACCTTAACTCTAGCATTGTAGTATATGCTTTAGTCATAGGTTTCCAGCTGGTATCAAAGTATATCCGGCTGTAGGTAGTATTATATATAGTTTCTCATTGTAACTCAAAACATGCTTGTAAGAGTCTTGTAGCACTTTGAGTTGAGAAGTAATATACACAAATACCATGAAAACTATATCCTTGGGTTCTTTGTTATTTAGTATATTATTATCAGCTATTAGAAAAGACTCTACTTCATCTGATCTGAGTGTAGTATTAGTGAACCGATCTTGCAGATAGATCTTCGATCTCGCTACCATCAGCTAAGAGTGAAAGAGCAGGATATTCCTAAAACAGCTTTTCCAACGCGTTATGGTCACTACGAGTTCCTCGTTATGTCATTTGGGTTGACCAACGCGCCAGCTGCTTTTATGGGCTTGATGAACCGAGTGTGTCGGCCGATGTTGGTTAAATTAGTGATTGTGTTCATTGATGATATCCTGATTTATTCAAAGAGCGAGATAGAGCATGCCGGTCACATTAGAGAGGTGTTGGAGACGTTGAGAAGGGAGAATTTGTACGCCAACTTCTCCAAATGCGCGTTTTGGTTGTGCGAAGTTCAATTCTTGGGTCACGTGGTGAATCCGGAAGCGAATATAGTGGATCCGGCAAAGGTGGAAGCGGTGATGCAATGAAAGTCTCCAAAGACGCCATCCGAGATCCGTAGTTTCTTGGGTTTGGCGGGCTACTACCGAAGGTTTATTCAAGACTTCTCTAAGATCGCTTCTCCACTAACCAGGTTGACCCGTAAGGATGTAAAGTTTGTATGGGGTCAAGCTCAGGAGAAGGCGTTCAAAGAATTGAAGACGAGATTGACTCAAGCTCCTGTATTGTCATTACACGATGGAAGTGAAGATCTGGTGGTTTACTCTAATGCTTCCTACTCGGGGTTGGGGTGCGTGTTAATGCAGAGAGGAAAAGTTATAGCCTACGCATCCCGACAGTTGAAGGTTCATGAGGTTAACTATCCTACTCATGATTTGGAGCTAGCAGCAGTAGTCTTTACGTTAAAGATTTGGAGACACTACCTGTATGAGATGAAGTGCACCATATTCACTGACCACAAGAGCTTGAAGTATTTCTTCGAGCAGAAAGACTTGAACATGAGGCAGAGGAGATGGTTGGAGCTCATAAAGATTATGATTATGAGATCCATTACCATCCGGGCAAAGCCAACATGGTGGCGGATGCCCTTAGCCGAAAGGAAAGACCCGAGCCAGTTCGGGTGAAGGCATACCAACTGATTATGACCTCTGATGTGATGAAGCAAGTCAAGGAGTATCAAGATGAGGCAGTAAAGGAAGATCATCTTAACTCTGAAAGAATGAGAGGTCTGGTTGCGGAATTGGGTGAAAACACACATGGTGTTAAAACCCAATTCGGGCAGATGTGGATTCCTTGTTTTAGGGATCTACGCGTGAAGATTATGGATGAAGCTCATAAGACACGATACTCTATTCATCCCGGTGCTACAAAAATGTATCAAGATATGAAGAAAGATTATTGGTGGCCGGGTATGAAGTGTGACATAGTGGAGTATGTGAGTAAGTGCCTTACTTGCTTGCAAGTGAAGACAGAGCATCAAAAGCCGTATGGGAAGATCCAACCTTTGGACATACCGGAATGGAAGTGGGAGCACATCACCATGGATTTTATTACAAAGCTACCGCGTACCCAAAAAGGGTATGATGCTATTTGGGTGATTGTTGATCGTTTGACGAAGAGTGCTCACTTTCTACCGATCCGCGAAACGTATTCATCCGAGAGGTTGGGTGATCTTTTCATTAAGGAGATTATGAATCGTCATGGTGTGACAGTGTCAATTATGTACGATCATGACACCCGGTTTACATCTAAATTTTGAAGAAATTCCACGACGCAATGGGGACGAGGTTACATATCAGCACGACTTATCATCCTCATACGGATGGTCAGTCAGAAAGGACGATTCAGATGCTAGAAGATATGCTTCGGGCATGCGTCATACATTTTGGAGGAAGTTGGGATGACCACATACCATTAGATGAATTATCATACAACAACAGCAATCATGCCAGCATTGGTATGCCACCTTATGAGATGCTATACGGTAGGAGATGCAGAACACCCGTTTGTTGGGTGATATTGGTCATAAGGAGTTAGGGAGCGTCGAGGTGATCGAGGCTATGACTAAGAAGTTTGTAAGGTTCAAAGCCTTCATGAAGGTAGCCAAAGATAGATAGAAGTCGTATGCTGATAAACGACGCAGACAGATAGAGTTTCAGGTGGGTGACCAGGTTATGTTGAAGGTCTCACCTTGGAAGGGTATAATTCGTTTCCGAAATCGGGGAAAGTTGAGCCCGAGATACATAGGCCCTTTTCCGAATAATTGCTCGATTAGGGGAGGTGGCCTATAGATTGGAGTTACCATATGAGATAAGTGAAATTCACCTAACATTCCACGTATCTTATCTAAGGAAGTGCTTGGCGGATGAGGATATGATTGTTCCACTGGGGGATATCGAAGTAGACGAACAGCTCAATTATATGGAGCAACCAGTGGCAACCATCGATCGAAAAGAGAAGAGGCTGAGAAATAAAGTGGTTCCTCTTGTGCATATAGAGTGGAGGCATAGGAAGGGATCCGAGTCAATGTGGGAGACCGAAGAAGAAATGAGACATCATTACCCACATCTGTTTGAGGAATAACAGGTTTCGGGGCCGAAACCTATATAAAGGGGTGGACTTGTAACACCCGGATATTTTCTTCGAAACCGACAGAAGAAGAAAAAGAAATAAAGCCCAAAGTCGAGGGACCAAACTTGTCAAAATTTGAGAAAGTTTGGAAGAGTGGGGGATTAAGAGGGGAGGGCAGCCCACACCCTCCCCACACTTGCAAAAATCAGCCAAGGGAGAAGAGAAGGGAGAAAAAGTTGGTTCGGGTGGATTCGAGCGTGAAAATCATCGTGTAGCGGTTCAAAACGAAGCTCTACTTCTCGGGGTGGTTTGTGTGAGTTCTAGGACCCCTCTTTTAATGGTTTTCAACTTATTTGGGGCTGGAGCACATAGTAAACCCGTTTTTGAATGTGTGTGTGTTTGACCCATTTGTATGTGTTTGCGTGTGATGCGTTTGGAGTTTGTTTCCGGGCTTGTGTGTGCTTGAATGGTGTTGTGGTACGCATTCCTAAGGTTTAGGATGGTTGATTTGGGCTTAGAATGGGTTTGGATGAGCTTGGAGGTCGAAAATGACAGATTGGGTTCGGGATGAACTGCATTCTGCATCAGCTAGGGCTAGGCGACCGACTGGAGGTAATACGACCGAATGAAGTACGATTGGAGTTCATTCGCATGATTGAGATTCATTTGCACGATTGGGGGCCAGTCGCATGGGGAGTCATGCGACTGAGGGCCCATTCGCATAATTGCTCATCCGCATTGAGTCCATCCGCATGAGGTCCATTCGCATAGTGTTCATTCGCATGGATGTCGATTCGCACAAGGCTCAATCACCTGGTGTTCATTTGCATGGGGTTCAGTCGCATGGGAGGCCCTGCGACTGAAGGGTGTCCATACGCCCATGTAGGGCTTACGTATTGACTTTCGGGGGAAAATGCAGATGTAAGTTTTGACGTGGAAGTTTCCGTAAGTTCATGTAAGATGATTGTGAGGCCTTAGTGTTTATGTTGGGCATGATGATATTGCATGTTTATGTATGATGGATGTTATGTATGTATGATGGTGCCTTGTATGGTGATGATTTGGTATGTATATGTTTATGTTTACGTTCCTGTTATGTATCCTTGTTTTTCCGTGGCTTTACGTTGAATGTTTAGGAATGAATGAAAAGTATTATGTAACGTAAAGTGGAAGATAATGAAAAGAGGAACGTAATGAAAGAATGCATGCATTAATAATGAATGAAAGTAAGAAATGCTTGCAAGCAAATGTATGAGGCGAGCGACCCTGTTGTCGTAACAGACTCGAAACGAGATCCTTGTCATTCAACCCCGGGCTTTGTGCCAATTAGAAATGTGGCTTCGTGCCCGGAATGGTGGTTTCGAACCACGGGCTTTATGCCAACCGGCTTTGTGCCTAGAATGGTGGCTTCGGGCCACGGGCTTTGTGCCAATTAGTAAAGGAGCTTTGTGCTTGGAATGGCGGTTTCGGACCGCGATGGGGGAAAAATCTTGACAGGATCTGGAGTTAGTACGAAACGAGCGAGATGATAAATTATGAAGCGAACGAAGTGCAAAGCATAAAATGAATGCTAACGAAATATAATAGTAAAGTACGAAACGGGATCCTAGTCATTCGACCTCAATAATCGTGGCTGTGTGCCATTAAGAGGGTAAAGCTTGACAGGATCTAGATAGAAGTAAAAGATAACAAGTGATGTACGAAAAGTGTGATAAGTACGAAATGTGCGAAATGTATGAAACGAACGATGATGAAGATAATAACTATTACCTTGATGTACGTATGATGTGTGATCATGTGCGATAGTAAGAAAATATTTTTAAGAATGAAAGGTAATATAATGTTTGTAAAACTAGAACTCACTCAGCAACGCTGACTTTTTATATGTTTCCAGTTGGCAGGTAATATTGCTGAGGATGGCACGAGGTGGCTACTCAGCTCTTTTGGATGGCATTCATTCATATAATGCTTTTGGTGACGTAATGCAACAATGTATTTTGTAACCGATTAACGATGTATATTTTGCAAAAGCCTTTATAATGAAATGAAACGTCATTTTTAAATGTTTCCGCTGTAATGTTTACTTAAGATAAATGAGAATGTATGATTTACGTGCGATGAATGACCAACTGTGAGGTGCCCGGGATCGGGGCCTTACATGAAACCTTTTCTTTCTTGTTATATAAAAATTTAATTATTTATTATACAAGAACTTTTCTTATTTAAGTTGGATATCATTAAATAAGATCAAAATTATCAATATATATTACTACAAAGACAAGACAATAATTAAAGATTAATAGACGCAATATAGTGATGAAAGTTATAAAAAAATAATTCTGAAAAGCCTAGCAACCATACAAAATGATTCAAAGCAACAAAATAATTTTTTTAATGAAGAATACAAAATTGTAAACATTCCACTAAACATGTATATTTTAAATATAATAAATCGTTAGATTTAGTAATTCCTTTTTTTCTTTTTTTCACTCAACATGCATTTTCAAATCTATGAAAATCCTTTCTTTTATTTTTTATTTTTCACTCAACATGCATAACAATTTTTTTCATCTCGACCTATAATACTCGTAATAATTCTATCATTTTAAACATGCATCAATAGAAAATTGCTTCGTACCATCATTATTTTTTTATATTTTGTTAATTTTTAAAATTTTACTTATTTTTTACTCTATCTAGTCAATCTGTACTCTTTTAACTCAGATCTACTTAACATATTTTTTCCTTAATTAACTTTCACATGTTAATACACTAGTGAAAGTTAATGTAATTGAACGTAGTGGACATGAAGTTATGTGTTAATGAAGTAGTGTAACTTAATGTAATCATATGTAGTAATGAAAATTAAAATTCATTAGAACAGTGTCCTTCAAATTTCATAAGTTCTTTTACATATTTATCTTCAAAGACATAGTTTATAACACTGTGTTTTAGTTAAATAGTCCGAAGTAAATTGATTAGTTGTACTAGTGTAATTTAATGTTATCATATTACATTATAATTAAATTACATTTTATATTAGATAATACTATATTTTTAATTTTTTATATGAACTTGGAGGGCAATCTTTCCAACCTTACTCAAATAGAAGGTGGGTTTGTTTGAGTTTAGTGTTACAACAATACGTAAGTATTGAGTAATAATTACAACTTGACAATGTTATAAGTAGTGTACTTATACTACACCAATGTATTTATTACATACACAAGAAATATAGTTGAAGATAACTTTAGTTGAGATAAGTTATTACATTATATTACAACATTTTACGTCATATTAAAATGACATTACAATACACGTTACCACCTTACGTTACATATAAATTACATTTTATATTAGTTTTAAAATTTAATGGGACGTATTTTATAAATGATATTTATCTAGTAGTTGATGTCAACTAATCTTAGTAGATGCTAAGTATTCTTATATCAGTATATCAATTTACATTACTGTTAGTTTATGCCAAATAAGTGCAATGTAAGATTACTTACAAGATAATGATTATATACAACACAAATGCCATTTTGTATATTGATTTGTTATATCAGATTACCTGCAAGATAATGAATTTTGTTGTAGTGTAAGTTTGTGTTTTTGTAATATAAGTTTATTTATAATGAAAAGAATCAAAAATTATGTATGCGGTAATGGTATTTGGGATGTAAACTATGTAAGCAAACGTAAGTAATTTATGATTTAAAAGTAATGTAAGCGAACATTAATAATGTAATACAATGTAATGTATATAATGTAATACAAAAGACCAATTAATGTTAGTACAAACCTTATATGTTTATGTCCAATTCAGCAAACTTGATATGTTTACTTTTAGTGATATGTTTACACATGTGTAATTTGGTGTGTTCTTGCAATTTGAGGTCTTAGGTTTGAGAGTTGGACCTGTTTGAGTTATTATTGATAAATTTAAGGTTACTATGTTTATTATTTTAGTGTTTTATCCCCCAAACAGTAAGGTTTTGGTTCATTGTCATGTTTGGTCCTTCAACTTTGCCATATTAACGGTTTTAACCCTTATATTTTGGAATTTAGCACTTGAGTTGTTTATTATGTGTTTTATAGTTTTGAGTGAGGTAGACTACTGTAGTTAATTGGTTTTTATGCTTTTAAAATATTTTGGAACTTATTTATCTTTATTATTTTGCTTGTGTGATATTCGGTTTTGTATTTTTAACATTATTTTTGTATTAATTCTTAGAAAATCCTATAATTGAAAATATTTTGTCTGTACTCCGATTTTATCATCATAAGGCCCATAGCTACTGTATTTTTATATTTTAGGTTGTTTTATATTTGTTTTGGCATTTCTAACGTTTGGGTTTGGTTTCTAACGGGTTCTTAGATTCGGTTCAACTTTTTGGTGAAACATAGCTTTTATTATTTATATACTTATAAAAAGTGTTTGAATATGAAATTTATGGTTTCTTAGTCTAAGGATATATTTTACGAATTTTCATTTATTTAACATAAATACATTTTGTATTTTTGTTTAATAGGCAAACGAACTCTACAGGTCACGAAATTTTATTTCTAAGCATTATTTAACATTATGTACCTAATTTAATTTTATAATTCAGATTATATGTGTGGTTGGTAATCCCGTTATATTATCCGGTTAGTTCTGTTAAGTGTCTGTTAAGTATCGGTTTTGTGTTTACATGTGTTTTAATCTGATTTTTTCTATTTTAAAAGATTCTATAACATAAATATAACCTATATGAACTCCCAATTCCAATAAGTTATATTAATCATGTTTTTACATATTTTAAAGAAACTCCGAATCTTTATGTATTTTAATTTTGTAAGAATCGTTCTTTTTGTAAAATGTACATTCGTTTGGTTATTGGAATTCATGTTAATTTACATATATAAGATCATATAAGTGACATAGAAATCAAAATACCGATTGTGTCACTAGAAATCCAAATACCGAGAGTTTTCGGGTGGTGACGTTTACCTTCGATGAAGCTGTGAAACGGGGCAAACAGAAGGCTGCAGTCGAAACAAAAGGAGTTGCTAGAATGAAGATTCAATCCATGTCTGTAGATGGATTAGAGGTGCAAAAGAAGGAAGAAAGTAAATATTAAAATAAAAGTAAAGAAAGAAAGGAGTTTTCACCTCAAGAATTCGAAGAGCAACTGCTTATGTCGAGAGAGTAAAGAGCAGAAATAGAGAGGATGAACTCTCTATTTATAGAGAGAAAGTGGAGGTTGAGATTTGAATTCGAAAATGTATTAGGGCTTAAGTGATTCACCGAAGGCAAATGTATTAGGGCTTAAGTGGGGCCCACTTTCTTGATTAGACAAATCTTGGTTAAAGAAAGATTTAGGATACTGAAAGAAGTTAACATGGATTAAGAAGCTAAGCCATGTATTAAGAAGTTTGGGTGGTGATTAGACTGGTCAAACCACCTTCTAGAAGGTTTTCAGAATGTTTCTAAGTGTTTAGAATTTGGAAGATAGGAATTCTTAGGTCACACAGTGTTCATGCGCCTGTATAGTGTCAATGTTCATCTACAGTGCTCATGCACCTGTACAGTGCCAATGCGCCTGTATAGTGCTCATGCGCCCTCAGCTCATGTGCCCTCAGCTCATGTGCATGTACAGTGTCAATGCGCTTGTATAGTGCTCATACGCCCGCAGCTCATGTGCATGTACAGTGCCAATGCGCTTGTACAGTGCTCATGGGCCTAGTGTGCTTTGTTTTTCCAAAGGAAAATTGGCTGGACAGTGTTAATGCACCTGTACAATGTTCATGCGCCTGTACAGTGCTCATGCGCCTAAGAGAAAAACAAATGCGGATGAAGTATACAAAATGTGGGTGGACAAATGCGGATGAAGGGATCAAATGCGGATGACTTTAGACTTAGAATTTATTATTATTATTATTATTATTATTATTATTATTATTATTATTATTATTATTATTATTATTGTTATTATTATTTTGTAACTCTTGTTTATTAACTTTTTGCCATAACTATTACTAGGGCTTTAGGCCCAAGGCCCACTAGTGTTGGTAGCTCACAAACATTTCTATCACATGGCCCATTGGCCAATCCAAAGTTTGATGGGCCTAGCCTATTAAGGTGTTTGTGTATATCCAAAGGTTTGATCATGTTTGGCCCAACACATGGGCTCCGGTTGATCATTGTGTGGCCCACTAAGGTTTTAAAAAAATGATAGGCCCAAAATCAGGGTTGTCACATCCTCCCCTATTTATAAAAATTTCCCATGAAATTTGCTTACATCTAGATTAACATTCTATTCTAATTCTAGAGATGCAGTAGGGTATAATCATCACGGTTTATTTAATGCAAAGCTTCAATTACTAAAATAGGTGCATTTATATTAAATCAATTTAGTGAGAATCCGAGACAGGGGTTTACCGACTCTTTCTTTTATTCTACTACTAGGGTCTTCAGGGTTGAAAAGGTGTGGTTACTTCTTTCTAATTTCCTTTTCTAGTTCCCAGGTGAACTTAGGACCTCGTCATGAGTTCCATTTGAAGTTTACAATTGGGACTTTACTTAGTCGAAGCTTCTTTTCATGCAATTCTACTACTTCCAGTGGTTCCTCAATGAATTGAAGCATGTCATTAATTTGGATTTCTGTGTGGGGTACTATCAAGTTTTCATCGGATAGGCACTTTTTAAGATTTGAGATGTGGAATGTGTTGCATATCTCGCTCATTTCATCAGGTAGTTCTAACTTGTAAGCAATGGTTCCAATTCTCTTAAGGATTTGGAAAGCTCCAATGTATCTTGGGCTTAATTTCCCACGTTTCCCAAACCTGATTAGTCCTTTCCATGACGACACTTTTAGCATTACCCTGTCTCCCACTTGAAATTCTAGGGGTTTGTGTCGGTTATCAGCATAGCTCTTCTATCGATCTCTGGCTGTAGCTAGACGCTTGAATTTTCGGTGAGTCTTGTCAGTGGTTTCTTGTACAACTTTTCGGTGAGTCTTGTCAGTGGTTTCTTGTACAACTTCTGGGCCAGTTAGTTGACTTTCTCCTACTTCAGCCCAACAAACCGGGGACCTACACTTACATCCATATAATGCTTCAAAGGGTGTGGCTTCTATGCTTACGTGGAAGTTGTTATTATTAGAGAATTCAGCTAGTGGTAAGTGGGTGTCCTAATTTCCACCAAAGTCAATTACGCAAGCCCGTAACATATCTTCAAGAGTCTGGACTTTTCTTTCGCTCTAGCAGTCGTTCTGAGGGTGGTAGGTGGTGCTTAAATCTCGTTATGTTCCTAAAGCTCACTGAAACGTTTTCTAGAATTGGGAGGTAAATCGACTATCACGGTCCGAGATAATGGACAGAGGTACTCCATGTCGTGCCACAACTTCATCGACATACATTCTAGCCAGTTTTTCCTTTTTGTAGTTTTCCCTTATTGCCAAGAAGTGTGCCGATTTGGTCAGTCGGTCCACTATTACCCATATAGCATCATGCCCTCTTAGAGTTCGAGGAAGCTTTGTGAGGAAGTCCATGGTAACCCTTTCCTATTTTCACTCCGGTATCTCTGGCTGTTGGAGTAAGCTAAACGGTTTCTGATACTCTGCTTTCACATTGGAGCAAGTTATACACTTCCTAACATAACTGGTTATCTCTCTTTTCATCCCTGGCCGCCAGTAATTTATCTTTAGGTCCTTGTACATCTTGTCACTCCCAGGGTTAATAGAATACTTAGATTTATGGGCTTTATAAAGAATTGAGTCCCTAAATCCTCCTGATGTCGGAATCCATTCCCTTTTATTCATTCCCATTATCCCGTCATCTTGGGTGTCTAGCTGTTTCTCCTTTCCTTTTAATCCTTCTTTCTCAAGGTTCCATTCTTTCAGGGCCTCTCTTTGTGTTCTTCGTATTTGATCCTTCAAGTCGATCTGCGCCTTCATTCGCAAGGCACGAAACCTAAGTGGTTTGGCCCTTGCTTTCATGCTTAAAGCGTCGACTACTACATTGGCCTTGTCGGGCTGATATCGGATTTCGCAGTCATAATCAATAAGAAATTCCACCCATCTCCTCTGTCGCATGTTTAGCATCTTCTGGTTGAAGATGTTCTATAGGATTTTGTGATCGGTGAAGATCACACACTTTGTACTATACAGGTAATGTCTCCAAATTTTAAGTGCGAACACCACGGCTCAAAACTCCAAGTCATGTGTAGTGTAGTTTTGTTCATGCACTTTTAGTTGTCTAGAAGCGTACACTATTACCTTACCCCTTTGCATCAGGACGCATCCAATTCCTTGGTGCGAGGCATCACAATACACCGTGAAATCATCTGTTCCCTCTGATAGGGACAAGATTGATGCACTACACAGTTTCTGCTTCAAGGTTTCAAAGGCTTCCTGTAGCTTTACTTTCTAGTTAAACTTTGTGTTCTGTTGGGTCAGGTAAGTCAATGGTTTGTAAATTTTTGAGAAGTTCTCTATAAATCTATGGTAATACCTAGCCAACCCTAGGAATTATCACACCTCGATAGGGGTCTTAGGTGGTTCCCATTTCTTAATTGCCTAGACCTTCACGGGATCAACCTGAATTCCCTTATCATTCACTATGTGACCCAAAAACTGTACATCTCTCATCCAAAACTCTCACTTAGAAAACTTGGCGTATAACTGCTCATTTCAAAGTAGCTCTAAAATCAACCTCAGGTGTTGTTTATGTTCCGCCTCGGTCTTGGAATATATCAGGATGTCGTCTATGAAAACTATCACAAATTTGTCTAGATATGGCTTACACACCCTATTCATGAGATCCATGAATACTGCAGGTGCGTTAGTTAAACCAAAGGGCATCACTAGAAACTCATAATGACCATATCTAGTTTTAAATGTCGTTTTTGGTACATCTTCTTCCTTGATTCGTAGCTAGTGATACCCTGACCTCAGATCAATCTTGGAGTAGAACCATGACCTTTGGAGTTGATCAAACAGATCATCCATCCTTGGAAGTGGATATCAATTTTTGATAGTGACTTTGTTTAATTCTCGGTAGTCAATGCACATCCTTAGGGTTCCATATTTCTTTTTGACAAATAGTACCGGAGCTCCCCATGGCGAGAAGCTTAGTCTAATGAACCTATTAGATCTAGAAAGAATAGGTATAGATCATTTTGTATAGGCTAAGAACTTTAATCAATTCTTGTAAGAAATGATTGTAACTAATTATCAGTATATATATATATATATATATATATATATGCATTGAGTATATAGGTTAACCCATATATATGTGTTGCTTTTTGTATGATGACAGGCAAAAACATTATACTTGGTTGATTTTTGAAATCGGCCAAGTGTAAGAAACATCTACGGATGAACATTTGTGTTCTTCCGTAGATTGTTTCTTACAATACCAAGCATTCAAATATTGTCTGCGGATGAACATCACCACCCAAGGATTACTTGATTCCTACGGAAGATACGGACTGGATGAAGTGAAGACTTCTACGGAAGACAAGTTTCCTACGGAAGAACAAGGTTCCTGCGGAAGACAAGACTCCTGCAGAAGACAAGACTCCTGCGGAAGTCCAGAACACTTGTATGATTTCAATCTCAACAAGTCAACAACATCAAATCCCAAGAGATCCGGTGTTTCCTTAACTGACTCAAAGTGCCTATAAATATGAGTCCTAGGTTTCACATCTTGAAGAACATAATTAAGCGATATTATGGCTGTCAACCATTACATTATTGTGCAACCCTAGCCGCCGTCACATCAACAGCAACATTCATTCGATTGAAGAAATCAATGTTCATAGTATTTATAATTATTCTTTTGTAATCATTACTCAACAATTAATGAAATACTTTTGAATTAATTATTGTGTTCGTATTTACTGTGACATCGTGTCTGTGTTCTTCAATTAACAATTAACACAATTAAATAGCAATTAATAATTATTCCGCGATCATTAACTTGTTTTTGTTTTAATACTGATAATTCCTGAATTGAGATCCTTGGATTCACAGGTGGTATCAGAGCCAAGTGCTCATTGATCTAGATCAATTGATCTATCAGTATTAAAATTGTTTAATTGTCTTTTAAACAATTATTTCAGTGACTTATCATTCAGCAAGCATTATCTCAATGCTTGATTGATTTAGATCTATATTCATATCAATTGAATACTAGATCTGAGTCTTTGATAGATTTGTCTATGTTAACATTCAAAGTTAAATTCATAACATTTAATTAAAAATATGAGTACTTTTGGTGGATCATACCAACCACCAAAGCTAGAAACAAAAGCTGATTTTAAATCCTGGAAAATCAAGTTCAGGAATCATGTGAACTACACTGATTCTGACTTGTGGGAGTCCATCACTGAAGGCCCTTATATTCCACCCACTCTTGGGCCGGATTATAATGATAAGAATCAACCAATCAGTACAAAGATCTGTCACCTGATGATGTCAAAAAGGTTAAAGTTGATATTAAAGCATACAGTTTGCTTAGTATGGCTTTGCCTGAAGAGGTATTGATCAGGTGTGAGAATTACAAAACAGCAAATTCCTTGTGGAAGATACTTCATACTCTCTATGAAAGGAGTGATGAGATCAGAAGCATCAAGAAAGACACCCTTAGATCATAATATGAAACCTTTCATCATATTAAGGGTGAATCAATTCCTCAACAACTCCACAGATTCATACAACTTGTTACTGAGATGAATATCTTGAAGTTGAAGTATACTACTGAGGAACTAAACAAGAAGATGCTCCATACTTTGCCTGAAAGTTGGAAGCAGACTGTGTCCATGTTTAAGAACACCATAGATCTTAAGACAACTGGTTTAGACACACTGGTTGCTAAAGTAGAGGCTCTTGAAATGGATGAACAATCAAGAAACAAGAGTGTGAGAACTCAGGTCTCACCTTATCACTTCAAAGTAACAAAAAATACTGGAAGTGCATTTATTTCAAACAATGATAGTGATAACTCTTGTGCTTTGAGTGATGATGAAGAGGAAGTCAGTTTCTATGCTTCTAAACCTTCAAAGAAATCAACTCAAAGTAAAAATCAAAAGGATAAAGGAAGACCTGCTGACAGAAGAGATACAACTACAGCAACAGCAAAATCTTCACAACAAAACAATCAGCCAGAACCAATCACTGTGATATTGGATTCTAAAAACAAAAAGCAGCATTTGCAGCTTTTAGTTCTAGTTTTCAAGCATACCTGGGAAGCTCTCTAACTTCAGAAAATATCTGCCAGTAAGATTTGGAGAGCTTAGAAGAATGATGGAGCATGTAATGAAGGTTGAGCTTGATACAGGAGTCAGATTCAGAACTGAAGCTCCTAATCCTGCTGTTGAGCATCATAACCAAATATCTGCTGAACCAGTTATGGTGGAAAGCAAAGATCAACACAAATTAAACTGATAAGAGAGCCCAGAGAAGTAATTCTAGGGAAAGTGTGGCCTATTGGAACTACTGTGAGGGAAATAACTGAACAAAAGTCCACCTTGATATAACTGATTGATCACCTCACACTCCCAACTCTGTTGAAGAGAACAGGATTATTTCCTGGAAAAATGATCCAGAGTGGGATTATGCAGTTATTAAAAGAACATCAGGAAGAGTTGAATACTTCCATGATGTATTGTCAGTGTTGTGCTTGCCTGAAAGTGATCTGAAAAACCTACAAAGCCTCATCATTACAAATTACCCAATACACCCAAGAGGAAGAGACTTCTCAACAATTATGGGTAAGCTGAAGACCAAATTCAAAGATGATGTGCTAGCTGAGGCTAAGAGAGAGGATGATGATCACAGAAGAAGAATTAAAGGGGTCAAAAGATACAAGTCCAATGCCTCAGAATCAGTAGATGATGAATTTTTGAAGAGGGTTGGATACAATAACAGGAAATCAGCAGCCACCAAGTGCATTGAAGGAACTCAATACACATTCCCTATAATTGAATAGGGTTATATAGAGAAAACAAAAGAACTTGTGCTGCTGAGGAATGAAAAGAACAAAAGGGCTGATTGGATCAGGATCTTTGACCCTGTGGAAATCAAGCTACTCCATCCCAGCTACACATCATATTTGCATGACAAATTCTTTCCAAAGCTGAGTGATGAACAAGCTCAAACTGATCTGTTCCTGCATGTACATGTGATCCAAGTAATTGACAAAATTTATGCTAAAGCCTACAAAAGAAGAAGACACAATGCTGGATTGCTGAAGGGAACAACTTTTGATGAAGTAATAGAACTCCGAATCTCTGAACAAGATGAGCTAGAAGTGGTAAACAATGAGAAAGTATTGGAAACACTCACTACAGAGGAGGATGTTCTGGGACTAAGCTATGAGACTCTTAAGAAGCTCAGTAAATTGAAGATCAATTACAAGTATGGTGATCAGAAGTCTGCTGTGTCTTACTTCTACAACAAAATCATTTCTAGAGTCAAGGAGCTTGCAGTTTTGAAGGATTGATTACAAGGATCTAAGCCTAAGGGGGAGTATTGTTAGATCTAGAAAGAATAGGTCAGATCATTTGTATAAGCTTAGAACTTTAATCAATTCTTGTAATAAATGATTGTAACTAATTATCAGTATATATATATATGCATTGAGTGTATAGGTTAACCCATATATATATGTGTTGCTTTTTGTATGATGACAGGCAAAAACATTATACTTGGTTGATTTTTGAAATCGGCCAAGTGTAAGAAACATCTACGGATGAACATTTGTGTTCTTTCGTAGATATGTTTCTTATAATACCAAGCATTCAAATATTGTCTGTGGATGAACATCACCACCCAAGGATTACTTGATTGCTACGGAAGATACAGACGGATGAAGTGAAGACTTCTACGGAAGACAAGTTTCCTACGGAAGAACAAGACTCCTGCGGAAGACAAGACTCCTGCGGAAGACAAGACTCCTGCAGAAGACAAGACTCCTGCGGAAGTCCAGAACACTTGTATGATTTCAATCTCAAAAAGTCAACAACATCAAATCCCAAGAGATCCGGTGTTTTCTTAACTGACTCAAAGTGTCTATAAATATGAGTCCTAGGTTTCACATCTCGAAGAACATAATTAAGTAATATTACGGCTGTCAACCATTACATCATTGTGCAACCCTAGCCGCCATCACATCAACAGCAACATTCATTCGATTGAAGAAATCAATGTTCATAGTATTTATAATTATTCTTTTGTAATCATTACTCAATAATTAATGAAATACTTTTGAATTAATTATTGTGTTCGTATTTACTCTGACATCGTGTTTGTGTTCTTCAATTAACAATTAACACAATTAAACAGCAATTAATGATTATTTCGCGATCATTAACTTGTTTTTGTTTTAATACTGATAATTCCTGAATTGAGATCCTTGGATTCACAGAACCCTTTGTCCATAAGTTCTTGCAGATGCATCATCAGTTCGTGCATCTCTAAAAGGGCTAACCTATAAGGTGATTTAGCTACTGGTGCAGCTCCTGGAACAAGGTCAATACGAAACTCGACCTTTCTATGCGAAGGAAGTCCTGGTAGTTTGTCCGGAAACACATCTGAAAATTCTGACACTATGGGGACATCTTCAAGTTGTTTATCCACCTTAGCAGTCGTTACGTAGGCTAAGTATGCAACGAATCCCTTTCGCAAGCACTTATTAGCTTTTATACATGAAATGATGTGAAACACACCCAATTTTTTTAATACTTTCACAATTTATATCAGAGTTTTGGTCCCTGTTCACAACAAAATTTGTCACTCATAGTGACGTGTCATTTCTTAATTTATATAAAAGTATTACATGAAAAATAATGTTTTACAAACTTTTTCTACAACATGTATTATATTAAATATTAACGAGAGTAGGGTTCCTTCGTCAGTCCAGTCATGCTTGTGAAGCTTTAACCATTTATGTGTGCTTTTCCTGAAAACATTTAAAAATATTTTTATGAGCTTTCGCTAAGTAAGTACACCCTTTTTATTAAAAAAACATATAATCTTTTATTAGGGTTTAACACTCAAATTCTTTTTATTTAATCATCATTACTTCTTGGGAATTCACACCTGAATTCCTTGTGGGTTTTATTTCTATCCCTTGAGAACTATTAACTCCTCTTTTATATGTGGAGTTCAACACCCAAACCCCTTGTGATTTCAACACCCGAAATCCTTACATATATTTAACTCCTTGGAATTTTAACACCTGAAATCCTTACATATATTTAACTCATTTTTAAACTATCAATACACATATTTGGACCCGTAATCATATAAATTATACCCCCATAATCATTTTTATTATAATAAATAAACTTATAGCACATGTAATTAAACATGTTTCATCTCCACAGAATTCATACAAACTTATAATAAACAAAACATATATCATGTAATTAAACATGTAACAAAAATTAGTTACGGGTCAGTGTACTTACCTCCTGATGTCACTAACTTGAGTACAGATTATAACACATTAACTGTTATAGTCAAAACGTCTCACAATTATACTACAAACTCACCCCTAAATCTACTCGTATGAATATATTCACGACTTGAGTATGTTCGTATTATTTTCTACAACCACAGGGATGCATGTATGTTTATATAAAACTCAAAATAATGACTGTGCAAACATATGAATCTCATATGTAGTTGTAGTTCATATTCTTATCATTATTATTGTTATTATATCATTATTATTATTATTATTATTATTATTATTATTATTATTATTATTATTATTATATTATTATTATTATTAAACAAAATCAACACCCGTTTAAACGTAACTTAATTCAATAATAATATAACCCAAAACTTACTCGTTAAACAATATTTAAAATATATATTTCAAATATTTTATCCATAAAACGAGATGTTACATGATGTTCATGTCTTGTCTTGACCTTTCACAATATATCACAAGGGTTTCTCCTTCAGGTAGGGGAATCATTAATAATTTCTTGTCGCATATGATCTCAGCCCTATTCCTCACCAGCCAATCTATACCTACCACTATGTCAAACCCTCCTAACTCTACTGGTATTAAATCTATCGGGAATTCATGCTCGTCCAAATATATCATGCACCCAATGATCGTTTCATTAGCCTTGACTAGTGTTCCATTGGCTAATTTTATTGTATACGCGTCGGCTAGCCTAGATGAACTCAATTCAATTCTCGGTCTAAAGTTCGTAAAAATGAAGCTTCGATTGGCCCTAGTGTCAAATAATACGTAAGCGTAATGATTGTTTACTAGGAACGTACCAGTCATAACTTCCGGCTCCTCCTTGGTAACTTCTGCATCATTACAAATGCTCTCCCTTTGGGGCGTCCTACTGCTGGTTTCTTAGCTTTCAGTTTGGGGCAGTCGGGGCGGATGTGCCCAGCTTCGGCACACTCATGGCATCTCATTGGTCCAGTCGTCGCGGACTTGCATTCCCTTACTAAATGACCTGGTTTGTTGCACTTGTAGCATACTATTGTCTTACTCTCCTTTGCCTGCGGTTTAACCACTGTCCTTACCCTATATTGCCCTACGTGATGGAGTCCATACTTTCCACAGAATGGTTTCTTCCCTAGGTAAGGTTTCTTCTCTCCTTGCTGTCGATTTCCCGCACTCTTTCCACTAGGACTTTCACTCATGGATTGGAAGTCATCCCACTCTCGCTTAGCTCCGGTGTTTTCTCCTCCTATCATTCCCTCACACCTAACCACTTCATCGTTTAAAGTCATTGACATCTCCACCGTTTCCTAAAAGGTCCATGGCTTGGCTGCCTTCACCATGCCTCTAATCTTCAGGGTTAAACCCCACACATACATGCCGATCCTCTTGGATTTGAGAGTCACTAGGTGCGGTACCAGCAATGGCAATTCATTAAATCGGTTGGTATATTCTAAGTGTGTCGTACCCTTCATTTCCAAACTCAGAAATTCAGCCTCCATCTTTTCAATCTCATTAATCGGACAGTAATGTTCCACCATCAAGCTCTTAAACTCTTGCTGCCTTATCCGGTTCACCGCATTCCTTCCCCGGGTTTGCAACAGGGTGTCCCACCAGTTTAAGGCTCCATTCTTGAGAGAGTGTGTGGCAAACCTTACTTTGTTCATCTCTGCGCAGTCGCTTATATCTAGTAATGCCTCCATCTCCTCTAGCCATCTGATAGTCCCTATCGCGCCTTTGTTCCTATAGTAATCTCTGGGTTTGCATGCCATAAAAGCCTTATAGTTACATTCGGTTTGCACACGTGTTCCTTCTCGTTCCTCTTCATTGTTATCTCCAGGTGTGCCATTGTTTCCATTCTCATTATCTTCTCCCATGTGGGGTGTCTCATTGTTTCGTTCGATGTTGACGTGGGTAGTGATGGTAGGAAGGGCGTTTGCAGTGGCTTCAGCAATTACTTATTACAATCTAGCTTCTTGGTCGGTGTTGGGGTTGGTGTTAGCGTTGTTATTGGTGTGGCGAGTGTTTTTGGTGTTTCCCATGGCGGCTTCTTCTTGTCGGTTGGTACGAGTTCCCGACCGGGTAGTGACCACCACTAGTGTTTGGGGAACGTCCTCACCCATTTCCCCTTGGCATAGCTATAATAAATAGTGTATGTATAGTTTTAATCTCACGGGGTCTCATATATATGAATCTATCATAGTATCACAACCAATCATGCAAATTAAGTAACACCACATCAAATAATATAAATAGTCTTGAGCATAGCGAAACCGTTTTGAATATAATAGTTCAAATAAGTTCAAAGTACAACTGAGTGTGACATGAGTGAGCATTCACTCACATCCTGCAGAATACATACTTCATTCGAATGTTAAATAGTACATAATAAAGTAAATAAAATCATATCAATGGTGGCTGCGGTGACGGTGACGGGTCCATGGGTCGAGCACACACTTCTAGGCGGTCCTGATGAGCTTCCTCCTATTCTTGCTACTAGGGACAGTGCCTCGTCTTAAATGTCTTAAATGATAAAGTTTTAGGAGGTGGATGGTGGCTAAACTCCAAATGTCTTACTAGGTCTCTCCTATCCATGATCACTTGGCAATTTCATTCTTCTCCTAAAATACACACCCAAAATACATCAAAAATATGTAGGTGAGCTCTTAAGTTTATAACACGAGACTTATCATAATTCATAAAATAAATTATCATTAGTAATGGTGCACAAAGAAAGTATCACAATCAAACCTGGACCAAGGTGACCCTCCTGAGTGCTAAAGCATCCTCAACCCATACCCCTTATTGTTATGGGCTCAAGTGTGCCCTGCTAAGCACGTATAATCTGCACTAATTTGTGACACAATCTCAATGGGGGTTTCCCCGTCCTAAGGGTCCATTATGTGCAGGAGATTTCCCAAATAGTACTATCCACAAATCACGCGGCTCCTAATGGAGTTAATGATTGTACTCATGTTCGGGGACAAGAACAGGTAATACTGCACCATAAAATAAGGTTTAAAGAGTATGTATTCCACCCAAAAGTTTAAGTGAAAAGGGTTTATGAGACTCACCGTAGCTTAGTAGTTACGAAAGCATTCGTGGGTTTAAGCTACTGGTCGTCGAGGTTCCTAAGTTCATAATTTCAGTTGTTAGTTCCATTTTAATCAGTTAGGTAATCCTATACTTTCTAGTTCAAGTTTGCCTTACGCGACTAGACGGTTTCCATTACACATATGTAATTTGGTGTGTTCTTGCGATTTGAGGTCTTAGGTTGAGAGTTGGACCTGTTTGAGTTATTATTGATAAATTTCACGTTACTATGTTTATTATTTTAGTGTTTTATCCCCCAAACAGTAAGGTTTTGGTTGTTGTCATGTTTGGTCCTTCAACTTTACCATATTCACGGTTTTAACCCTTATATTTGGAATTTAGCACTTGAGTTGTTTATTATGTCTTTTATAGTTTTGAGTGAGGTAGGCTACTGTAGTTAAGTGGTTTTTATTCTTTTCAAATATTTTGAAACTTATTTATCTTTATTATTTTGCTTGTGTGATATTCAGTTTTGTATTTTTAATATTATTTTTGTGTTAATTCTTACAAAATCCTATAGTTGAAAATATTTTGTTTGTACTCTGATTTTATCATCATAAGGCCCATAGCTACTGTATTTTTAGATTTTGGGTTGTTTTATATTCGTTTTGGCATTTCTAACGTTCGGGTTGGTTTTTAACGGGTTCTTAGATTCGGTTTAACTTTTTGATGCAACATAGCTTTTTATTATTTTATATACTTATAAAAAGTGTTTGAATCTGAAACTTATGGTTTCTTAGCCTAAGAATATATTTTTACGACTTTTCACTTATTTAACATAAATAACTTTTGTATTTTTGTTTAATAGGCAACCTAACTCTACAGGTCACGAAATTTTATTTCTAAGCATTATTTAACGTTATGTACCTAGTGTAGTTTTCTAATTCAAATTATATGTGTGGTGGTAATCCCCTTATATTATCCGGTTAATTCTGTTAAGTGTACGTTAAGTCTCGGTTTTATGTTTACACGTGTTTTAATCTGATTTTTCCTATTTTAAAATCTTCTATAACATAAATAAAACCTATATGAACTCCCAATTCCAATAAGTTATATTATTTATGTTTTTACGTATTTTAAGAAATTCCGAATCTTTATATATTTTAATTTTGTAAGAATCATTCTTTTTATAAAATGTAAATTCGCTTGGTTATTGGAATTCATGGTAATTTACATATATAAGATAATATAGAAGTGACACAGAACTGATTGTGTCACTAGAAATCAAAATGCCGAGAGTTTTCGGGTGGTGACGTTTACCTTCATGAAGCTGTGAAACGGGGCAAACAGAAGGCTGCAGTTGAAACAAAAGGAGTTGCTAGAACGAAGATTCAATCCATGTTTGCAGATGGATTAGAGGTGCAAAAGAAGGAAGAAAGTAAATATTAAAAATAAAATTAAAGAAAGAAAGGAGTTTTCACCTCAAGAATTCGAAGAGCATCTGCTTCTACCGAGAGAGTAAAGAGCAGAAATAGAGAGGATGAACTCTCTATTTATAGAGAGAAAGTGGAGGTTGAGATGTGAATCGGCCAAAGATGTTTGGGCCCACTTTCTTGATCAGAAAATCTTGGTTAAAGAAAGATTTAGGATACTGAAAGAAGTTAACATGGATTAAGAAGCTAAGCCCTGCATTGGACAGTTTGCGTGGTGATTAGACTGGTCAAACCACCTTCTAGAAGGTTTTCAGAATGTTTCTAAGTGTTTAGACTTCAAAAGATAGGAATTCTTGGCCCGCACAGTGCTCATGCGCCTGTACAGTGCGTCAGTGCCAATGCTTCTGTATAGTGCTCATGCGCGTGTACAGTGTCAATACGCCTGTATAGTGCTCATGCACCCGCAGCTCATGCGCCTGTACAGTGCCAATGCGCCTGTATAATGCTCATGCACCCGCAGCTCATGCGCCTGTACAGTGCCAATGCGCCTGTATAATGCTCACGCGCCCGCAGCTCATGTGCCTATATGGTGCCAAATCTCCTGTACAGTGCTCATGCGCCTGTACAGTGCTCATGCGCCTAGTGTTGCTTTGTTTTCCAAAGAAAAAGTGGCCGCACAGTGTTAATGCACCTGTACAGTGCTCATGCGCCTTTACAGTGTTTATACGCCTAAGAGAAAAACAAATGCAGATGAAGTATACAAAATACGGATGAACAAATGCGGATGCATGGATCAAATGCAGATGAATGGATCAATGCAGATGACTTTAGACTTAGAATTTTTTATTATTATTATTATTATTATTATTATTATTATTATTATTATTATTATTATTATTATTATTATTATTATTATTTGTATTATTATTTTTATAACTCTTGTTTATTAACTTTTTGCCATAAATATTACTAGGGCTTTGGGCCAAAGGCCCACTAGTGTTGGTAGCTCACGAACATTTCCATCACATGACCATTAGTCAATCCAAAGTTTGATGGGCCTAGCTCGTTAAGGTGTGTGTATATCAAAAGGTTTGATCATGTTAGGCCCATCACATGGGCTCCGTTTGATAATTGTATGGCCCACTAAGGTTGCTAAAAGATTTTATGCGCCCAAAATCAAGGTTGTCATAACCTAAAATGACTTATCATGTTAGCTATTATAAATAAAGCAACTCATATTTCTCTTTGTTACAATAACCATTAATATAAGTTGTCTAACTATCATTATTGTAGTTGCATAAAATTATTATGTTACGCGGGCATTTTGTACATCACATTTTAGTTACTTTTAGTTTCATTTACATAGATGTGTTATATCTTATTACATTATATTACGTTAGTTTACACTGTATATTAGATTTTTAAAGTTAGTATTATGGTAAAATGTTTTTGCTATAAATTAATTTAATTGTAACAAAATAAATTTGTCCCATGTAATATCTGAAACCTTTTATTAACTCCTCTATTACATTAATGCAAAACCATATTGGTTTTTATATTTGTTTTCAATGTAATTCAGTGTAAGTAATGACAATATGATGTAATTCACTATAAATGTTAGAATTTGTATTTTTCTATATACTAAAAGTAATTACAT
>CM044014.1:55263081-55283081 GCA_024085815.1 Flaveria linearis | reverse complement strand
TGATTGGATTGCCAATCAAATAGGATTTCGCACTATTTGATCTGTTTTCATGTAGTTTCGATTAGTACCAGTTCGTACTCGGTCCTAACAAGTGGTATCAGAGCTTTGGCTCTCGATTCTACGTGGATTCAATCACGTTTTTGCAAAAATCAACGTTTTTCAATCCAAGATCCGTTCCTTTTGCATTAAAAATTCAATTTTTACGAGTGCATGTGTTCAAAAGTTCGTATCTTTTGAGTTCTTTCCGGCTAGGGTTTTCAAAATCGTGTTTTTGGTCGAATCGAGTGAAAATTTTGAAAAATTTCAAAGTCAGACGTCTCAGTCGCACGATTGATCCAATCGCACAACTGAACTTCATATGCATAGCTCATTCGCACGATTGGTCCAATTGTCTGCTCATTCTCACGATTAAGCTCGTTCGTTTCGTTAAGCTCAGTCGTATAGTTCATTCGTACGACTGAACTCATACGCATAGATTCATACGCACGATTGACCTCAATCGCACGTGTCAACTCAGTCGCACTCTTTAATCATCCGGTTGACTTCAATCGCACGGTTTGAGTCTTATTCATATTCCTCCAGTCGAATCTGTCAGTTAGATTGTCAAGTTTTTCAGACCAAGTAGTCATGGACGAACAGCACTTTGCTTTCTCAGCCGGGAAGGACTCCTGAATTCAGATTCTCTTGCTTCTTGGAAATGAGATCGGAAATCACAACAAACCACCGAAGCTTCTGACACTTGACGAAATATCCTCAATGGAAGCAACGGTTTGAAATTCATTTGAATGGAGTGGACACTAACTTATGGAGCACAATTGAGACTGGCCACACTATGCCAGTTGGAGCTGGTGGTGTTCCACTGACTCTAAGTGGTTTGAATTAGCGCAAAAGGTTGCGTACAATGCTAAGAAGAAGGCCTATGCACTGTTGACACAATCCATCCTAAAAGACATTTTTCATCAGTTCTCAGAGCACAAGCAGTGCAAGAAGTTATGGAAGGCTATAGAGAAGCGGTATGAAGGAAATGCAACTCTTAAGTCTCTAAAGGCTAAAGCTTTAAAGAAGGAATTTGACAACTTCTCGTCAATCGGAAATGAGAGTCTAGACGACATTATCGACCGCTTCTATCACTTGATGAGTGAACTGCACACTTATGGAGTTAAACGTCTATGGAAGATAAGGTGTCGAGTCTGGCTGATGGTTTACCTGATAAGTGGGATTCATTTGTCTCCGCTTTAAGATATAATGAAGTTCTGGAAACGTTGGATATCAATGACTTTATTCTAAAACTAAGAGAAGAAGAGCTACGACAAAAGTACAAGTCTAAAAAGGGAACCTACACTCAGAATCCTTCTCTATACAATGTGGCTTCTACTACTGCATCTTCAAGCGCACCCTTGCAGACTGCTTTCATGTCTAACACATCTGCAAACGTTTAAAGTTCATCTTCAAGTTGTGAGTTAGGTGTTTCATCGAGTGTTTAATACAGATCTACATAAGCTCAGCCAACGAAGTTAACGACCGAGAATCTAAGCAACGTAACTATGGAAGTTGCTAAGGAGCATATGGATTTACTTGTTACTGTGGTCCATTCGTATGACGGGTTAGTAGCAGGAAAGATTGGTAACTGTCACTTGGCAGATGAAGATTATAAGCAGGTGGATGAAACTGAGCTAGAGAGGATGGATATCATGTGGGCTCTAGCTAGTGCTGTGCGAAGAGCTAAGAAATTCATCAAGAAAATGGGACAGAACCTGGTGGACACAAAGGATACTACTTTTCGATTCGACAAGTCAAAGGTCACCTGTTTCAACTATGGAGAAAAAGGCCATTTCAAGAGAGAGTGTGTTAAACCTAAGAAAGTAGGAAATGGTAACCCGTTTCATCAACCAACAGACAAGAAAAAGACAAGAAGATAGCTCCAACAAGTCAGGACTCCAAAGCAATGGTGGCACAAGGTGATGAAGGTCAAGACTGGTCTTTTCGCTTCTTATCTGACGGTGAAGCTAATATCGTGTTGGTTGAGGATCTAAACGTCGACTCAGCAAATGAGGGGGAGGACTTGGCTAAGTTCGATACTATTGATATAAATGACTCAATGGCTGCTGTTGATCATCTGGTAGAGGATGAACTGAATGATGCTTCTGACAATCACCAGGAACCCCAGGTTGCATTTGTTGCTGGCACCTCAAACTCTGCACAGGTAGAATCTAAAGAAGTCCTATTCGATAAACATGCTTGTGTTGAATGCAATCAGTTTAGGGAATGCATTGATTTAAAATTTACTAGGTTATTAGAACATAATGATAACTTGGTAACTGACTTAAAACTTTGCACTGAGGCTAACAGAGTGTTGAAGCAAAATGAAAGCAGTTTTAAAGAGAAAACTGAATTATTGAGAAAACAACTAAGGGAAACCGATGTTGTGGCTTTTAACCAAGAAAATGACATAAAGTTTTATTTAAATTAAATTGAGGAAATTAAAAAGGAAAAAGCTATACTTCAAGTGGAAAAATGAGTCATTAAAACAAAGACTACATAGTTTAGCTAGTTCCTCACATATCATAAAAAACTTGGTTAAAGAAAGAAACAATGGGGAAGGGATTGGTTATAAAGTTGTGCCTCCACTACATGAGATCCTTTTGAACACAAAATATTGTCCTGTTAACAATAATCCTATCAAGAATCATGTGGTGACTACTCCTTTGGTTAGTGATCCTGATACTGCAGTTAAATCTGCACCTTAGTTGACTGATCACAAGGCGTCAACACTGGGTAGTAGAGGATGATCACGTGCCTCTTAGTTTGGGATCACCAACTGTTGTGTCTAAACCAAAATTTAAAAACAACTCAGTCTAAACCAGTCAAGCAAGATCTTAACAATGTGAAAAGACAAAATAACCAAAATGTTAAACAAATCAAATTTGTCAAAGAAGGTGAAAAACCAAAGGTTGAGACCAAAAGGACCAATCCTGAAGTGTACTCCCCACCCCACAAAGATCTCTTAGTCCTGTTGAGAGGAGATCATGCTATACCTGTGGACAAAGAGGACACATTTCTTCATGTTGTCCTCACTATCAGACACCTAGACGTAAAACTGAATTGGTTCAAGAAGTTAAATCATCTTTTTCAAAACAGAGGTCTAAAACACCTACTAGATCTCACACCCTTACCAACACCAAAGACAACACAGACAAGCTACAAGCAAGTCTATGATGCCTGAGGCAAAACCAATTTTTGAAAATAGACCTAAAGTTCAAACTGTAAATCAGTCATCGGTTTATCACAAACAATCCTTACACAAGGATGGTCTGCTGAAAGCTAAAACATCTGATGTGTCTGATAGTGATGATAAGAAGAAGAATGAGGTTTCTCCAACTCCAAATGGATAGTGGGTGGAGTTTGTGATGTGCGATGCCTCTGGGAAACCCAAGCCTGTAAAGGCTTGGGTCCCCCTCATTAACTAATCTTTTTCTATTTTGTGCAGGTTGTCCTCTACAGTGCTTCTACCAACACATGGATTATTGATAGCGGGGCATCCAGGCACATGACTGGGAATCATTCTCTCCTTTTCAACGTCAAACAAATTAAAGGGGGACATGTGTCCTTTGCTGGTAACAAAGGAGGGTATATCACAGCTCAAGGAGAAGTAGGAATGGGAAGGTAAAATTTGATAAAGTGAATTATGTTCAGCAGTTAGAGAACAATTTACTTTCTGTTTCTTAGATATGTGATAAGGGATTTAAGGTTATGTTCGACAATAGGAAATGTTACATTCTGACGAAGGAAATGGATATCCCTGAGGAGCATGTACTATTGTCAGCTTCAAGGTACAATGATTTGTACGTCTTGGACATGTCTAAAGATTCTACAACTGAGTCCACTGCTCAGTGCTTTTTATCAAAGGCAACGGAGAAGGAGTCCATTTCATGGCACAGGAGAATGGGACACATAAATCCTCGGAAGATGAATCATCTGATTCAGAACAACCTAGTGGATGGAGTAACTGTGAAGAACTTCCAACTTTTGGATTTTTGTGTCTCTTGCAAGAAAGGAAAGCAGACCAGGAAATCTCACAAGTCCAAGAATGTCAATTCTATTGAGATGCCCCTGGACCTTCTGCATATAGGCCTGTTTGGTCCTATCAGCACAAGGTGTATAGCAGGAGACTAGTACTACTTTGTAGACACTGATGACTACTCGAGATTTTCGTGGGTGATGTTTCTAAAAGCTAAGTCAGAGACATTTGAATCGTTCAAAGTGCTCGTGACCACAATAGAATCTCTGTACAAACTGAAGGTAAGGAAGGTTCGTTCAGACAACGGGACTGAATTCAAGAATTAGTGGATGGATGCTTTCTGGAAGGAAAAGGGGATTATTCATCAGTTCTCCTCCGCATACACGCCACAGATGAATGGAGTTGCTGAACGTAAGAACAGGAGGTTGATAGAAACTGCAAGGTCGATGTTGGCAGATTCAAAGCTGCCAGTACAATTTTGGAATGAAGCAGTTGCCAACACGTGCTACACTCTTAACCGTGTATTGGTAGTCAAGCGACATGGTAAGACTTGCTATGAGTTGCTTCAGAAATGCAAACCAAATCTGAGTTATCTAGAACCATTCGGGGCTCCATGTATGTTACTGAAGAAAACTCCGGAAGGCAAGTTTAGTAAGAAAGCAGATGAAGGCATCTTTCTCGGATACACCATACCTGACAAACGAGTCTATAACAATTCTACAGGTCAGGTAGAAGTGTGGTGCAACGTAGATGTGTAGAGACATACCACCTCTCCTGCTGGGAAAGTTCCATCCTCATTCTTTGATTATGATGGATTTTTCAAATCCTTCAACCTTCCTCCAGCATGTTCAGATAACGAGATTGTTGTACAGATGATGTACAACATCTTAAACGCTCCAAATCTTGATTTCAGCAATATAGTACCAACTAGTGGTGCTTCTGCCTCTTCATAAACGGCTCAGGATGTTAGTAATGTCTTATCAGATGATGAAGAACCAGTTGAAATAGGTATTGAGAATAACGTCAATCAAGCTGGCAGTTCAACAAATGCTGAGAATGCATCAGGGACCCGAATGCTGAACCTGTAGTCATGAACATGGATACTGAATTGGTCGTTCCTACGACACTTTGACAAGGATTAGTGTGAATCATCCCCAGGAATCCATCATTGGGGATCTCCACTCTGGTGTTCAGACGAGAAATCAACTATACTCTGTTGATTTGCTGCTATTATGGAAAAGAGTTACGTGAATAATGGTGCTTTTAAATGTTTTGTTTCTCAAGTCGAGCCCAAACACGTAAGTGATGCCCTGAAGGATGAGGCCTGGGTAAATGCTATGCAGGAAGAGCTGCTACAGTTCAAGAAGCTTGGAGTGTGGACGCTCGTGGATAGGCCTAAAGGAGTTAAGGTGATTGGCACCAAATGGGTGTTGCGCTACAAGAAGGACGACCAAGGTGTCGTAATCAGAAACAAGGCAAGATTGGTTGTTAAAGGATTCAGACAAGTTGAGGGAGTTGACTACAATGAATTATTTGCACCAGTGGTAAGGATGGAAGCTATTCGCATTTTTCTGGCCTATGCATCCTACATGAAGATCAAGGTTTACCAGCTGGATGTTAAAAGTGCATTCCTTCATAGGGAAATCCGCGAAGAAGTATAAGTCAGTCAACCCGAAGGATTTGAAGATCCTTACCATCGGGACAGAGTCTACAAGCTGGACAAGGCTCTGTACGGGCTACATCAAGCTCCTCGAGCTTGGTATGAAAAGCTCTCCACCCACCTATTAAAACATGGTTTTCGCAGGGGTGTGATTGACTGCATGCTGTTTATCAAAGAGAAAGATGGAGATTTACTAATGATGCAGATTTATGTGGATGACATAATCTTCGGTTCCTGAAACGAAGAATTATTTAAAGAATTCTAATCTGTGATGAAGGCGGAATTTGAAATGAGTGCAATGGGAGAGATGAAGTTCTTCCTAGGTTTACAGGTGAATCAGACACCTACCGGTATTTTTCTGCATCAGACTAAGTATGTTGGAGACATTCTAAGTCGATTTAATATGGAAAATGACACTGTTGTCGGTACCCCCACTTGCCATAAACCATGTTGTGGCACCAGATGATAATGGGGATTTGGTGGATGCCACTATGTATCGTGGGATGATCGGATCTCTCATGTATCTCACTGCCTCGCATCTAGATATCATGTACGCCACATGTCTATGCTCCAGATATCAAGCCAAACCAAAAGTAAATCATCTGATCGGGGTGAAAAGGATTTTTCGTTATCTGAAGGGTACTCCAACACTGGGGTTGTTGTATCCTTATGATGATGACTTTGAACTAACTGCTTATAGTGATTCAGACTACGATGGCTGCAAGATGAACTTCAAGTCAACATCAGTAGGGTGTCAGTTCTTTGGAAGGTGTTTAGTCACCTGGCAATGCAAGAAGCAGACATCTATTGCTCTGTCAACATGTGAAGCTGAATACGTTGCTGCTACAAGTTGCTGTTCACAAATCATCTGGATACAACAACAAATGCGGGACTACGGTTTACAATTTTCAAACACTCCTATCTTTGTTGATAATTCTGTTGCCATAGCTGTAACTAAAAATCCTGTTCAACACCCTAAGACTAAACACATCGGCATAAAATATCATTTCATACGTGATTGCTATGAAAAACAATTAATTGATGTGATTAAAATAAACACGGATTTTCAACGCGCCGACCTCTACACTAAACCTTTTGATAAACCCAGATTTTTATATATGTTAGAGGTCAACGGCGTGAAAAAGAAATGTGACGTGATTCCAGAAGATGCAAGTGCTTAGTCCGACACCATTTTAGTTTCTATTTTCTTTTTATTGTCTTTTATTTTTCTTATTTTAATTTTCCTGTCTTAAAAATCCAAAAAACACAAAAATATTTTGGTTTTAGTATTTTTTAGGGAGATAGTTTAGTTTCAGTATTATTTACTTAAAAAGGGGGGAGCAGATAAGCCAAAAAGGCAAAAACAATAAATTTAAGAAAGTGATTCAACACATTGGAAAGTGATAGTACACAGGCATCGTGTTACTTGGAACACCAAAAAGATTTACCATTTTTGCAAGGTTTAATTTAAATCACAGAAAATCATTAGTCTGACAACTCTAAGTCTAACATATTAGAAAAATGATAGTATGCTTGTCTATTACTGTAATTACACGGAGAAAGTAGGTCTAGGGAGGTGCTAGTCCATTATATGATGTATCAGTAGGTTCAACACAAAGACTAGTAGACATCATTGGTGATTCACTTAAACCTGAATCTATCAACAAGTTGTGGGTTCCTATGGTATACCTGGTTTGCACAATCAATCAATTTCCAATAAGGGGTGAGGAGCAATTGAATGCCACAAATGTGTGCAAAGACCCAAAAACAGAGCAAAAGATGACAAAAGTCACTGATAAAATGTATATTATAGTATATTGCTCTAAGAAGAAGATAGGTCTTGCGCCTCTCTGCTGTGCAATGGCACTGACCTGAGGCTTAGCAGAATCTATCCGTTCTAAGAATTCATTGTTGTTTGCGCCTCTCTGTTGTGCGATGCCACTGACCTGAGGCTTTGCATCTCTTTGAAAGCTCTTAGAACCAAAATCTTCTCAACCACCGGACAGCTCAAAAATCTCCTGAGGAAGATTGATTACCATATACAAGTGGGACGCATAAACACTTGTTGGTCTAATCCATTAGTTATCACTGATGTGTGTCAAAATCTGTGTATGGACTTAAGTGGACAAGTATACCGATAATCATCGTGACTGCACCACCTGTAGTTTCCTTTTCAATATATCAACAAAAAGTTCCAAGAAATTACGTTTATGCCTGTCTGATTCCATATGAATCTGTGTTAGAAATAAAGTTAATGCTAATAGACTGTTCTGCTCAAGGGGAGAATCATTTTAAAGTGAATATTAAAATGTCTTCAACTCTACCCAAAGAAAATCACAAAATATGTCTATTTCAGTAATTTAGTTTAGTGTATCTAGTTTTCATGTTTTTCTATTTGTAGTGTGTAAGTGTCGGACTATGCAACAAGATGTATCTCTGTGAATGTCATAAAAGGAACTGAACGTTAATCTTGAATCACCTATTTCTGAAGAAAATTAAAAGGATCATGTCTGAGGTGATCATCAGTTTTTGTTCTTAAAATAATCACGTCTGAGGTGATTAACGGTTTTCAAGTAAAAGGATCACGTCTGAGGTGATCAGGTGGATAAAAGGATCACGTCTGAGGTGATCAAAGGTTCTTTAAGTTAAAATGGTCATGTCTAAGATGATCGAATGCTCAAAATGTTTTATCAACTATTAAAATTGGCTAAGTGTCAAATGGTCATAAAGTCAAAACTCATAAGTGTGAGCCATTCGCACGACTAGACCATGAGTATGGACCAGTCGTACCATTGGACCATACGTATAAACCAAATCGCATGATTGGATGTGACCGACTGTGATAGTCGCACGAATGACCCTCAATCGCACGATTGGAGGTGACCGAATGGGACAGTCGTACGACTGACCCTCAGTCGCACGAATCAAGTATGCGACTAGGTTCAATCGTATGACTAGAGGAAACCCTAGTATAAATAGATGGGAGTCGGTCGCAGTTGTTCATTCACTCCAATCGCCCACTCAAACGCACGACTTAACCTCACTCTGCCAAAATTTCGTTTGATCGATTTAGACACTTGTTTGAAGTTACTGACGATTTGTATTGACTCTACAGGCATTGCGCGACGATGTTCAACCAAAAAATCAGTTTCTACATGACCAATGATCGAACTTAAGATCTAAAAGGAAACGAGATTTAGGTTGACAAATAAACAATTAAAACTAAGTATCTTGATCAAATAAAAGGTATTAGGAGTTTAGTTGGACATTTTTGAACCTAATGAGCCAAGCCACAAAGTCTAACATCATGTTTTGCTCAAATTTGAATTTGAATGGACAAACAGTCTGTCATGCTAATGGACACCCTGATGAACTTCAATCGCACAACTGAGCTATGAGAATGGCTCAATCGCATGACTGAGATGGACGAATTGCTCAATCGCACGACTGAACCATGCGTATGAGTTCAGTCGCACGACTGAGGTAAACGCATGAGAGAACAAACGTTTAGGCCCAGTCGCATGACTCAGTCGTACGTATGAGCTCATTCGCATGACTAGATCTCAGTCACACAGTCTATTCGCACGACTAGATCTCAGTCGCACAGTTCATTCGCATGACTGAACAAAATTTTTCAAGTTCATTGAATCAAACTGTTACTCATTAACACCTACTAACATTTATTTACTTTGTGTCACAGATGGCGAGTCGTTGGACGATGAGCACAAAGCATAACATCTGTGCTCATCTTGATCTGTCATCACGTAACGTAGCTGAGTTCTCCGGTATCATTACCTTTCTACGTACATCGAGGATCTTCCGTGCGATCTCGACACCGTGCACATCGTATAGATCAGTTCAGCAAGTTTTCTGGAAAAGCGCTGTAGTTGACAGGTCCGCCAAGCCCCATCGTATCAGGAGTTCCATCTTTGGGGAGGCTATAGAGATCACAGAGGAGGATCTCAGGACTGTATTAGAGTTCGGAGATGATGCTTATTGCCCACACGACTGCATCCCCTTACTGTTCGAGGATGTTTTCCGAGGGCTAAGTACTCGGGGGACATCAACGCAGGTGTGCTCAACAAGAGCAACCTGTGCCCCTAATTCAAGTACTTAGCCCACATACTGTTGAGATGCATCGCCTCACGGAAGGGAGGCTTCGACGAGCTATCAGATCAGATGCAGAACGCCTACATGGCGTTGGTGCTGAATCACCCATTCAGCTTCTCGAGGATGATCTTCACTGTAACGCCCCGAAATTTCCCGAAACAAGCCATTTAATAATAATGGGCTTTTAAGGGTTAATTTAAGAAATAAGGGGGTAAACTAGTGGGCTATGGACCAAATTAGCCTTAATAGGCTAGGTTTGATGGGTTTAAGGGCCCTTAAACAGCCCTTAAACCATGCATGATCAGATCCATTCACTCATTACAACCCTAGCCACCAAATTCGTAGAGAGAGAAAGTGGAAGAAAACTCAAGTTTTGAAGATTCAAAGGTGGAAGAGTGAAGATCTGGTTGATTGGAGCATCAAGGCATAAGGAAAGAGCAGCAAAACAAGATAAGAATCGACCTCTAAGGCCCTCTGTAGATCAAACCTGGATTCTAGGGTTTTGGGGTTTTGAAAAGTTTAAAGAAACACATAAAGGTCGAATTTTTACATATGAAAACGTGTAAAAGCTTAGATTTGGTTTCATGGAAGGTAAACTAAGGATTTGGACGTAAAAAGTTAAGATTTTGGGTTAAAAACGGGCTGGATCTGAGTTTCTGTTCATCCAGCAAAACTGGGCCGCGATCCAGCGAATTTAAGCATTTAACCAGCGAAACTGCACATTAGTTCAGCGAGACTAGGAGAAGTTCCAGCGAAACTACAGTTTCGTTGGGGCGAAACTATAATTTCGTCGGTAATCTCGCTAAAACCCAGACTGACCTATAGACTTTGCGAAACTAGGAAATTCCAACGAAAGTTGGGCGCTCAAGGCAGCGAATCTGTCTAGCGAAACTAGCAGAAGTGCTGCCCAGCGAAACTGGCAGCGAAACTGCAGTTTCGCTGTAGCGAAACTATGGGCGAAACTATAAAGAAAATGATGTTTTTTGCATATTAATTTTCGTGCAGCTAGAGAATTCAGGCTATAGCTTAAGAGGCTTAGAATTTAAGCTATTGGATAAGTTCAGGTGAGTTCTAGATCCCCTATTTTATACATGCTTTAAATGTTTTGGGGCGGTATGCATACTAAGATACATACTTTTTATGATCAGTTCTTTTAAAGTAAAGTTTTACATACTATCTTATATAGGAAATGGAGTTTTATAATGAATTGATAGTGTGTTTCCCTCATTGTGATATGATCTAGTAGAAATGAATTGGCTTGTAATGTGATGTGTTATATTATGTATAACTTAAACATGAAAGTGAAACGTAAAGAAAAGTTATTGGGCCCATAACGTGTACCTGGATAAAGTAAAGTCTTGCAAGTAAAGTCCTGCAGGCAAGGGATAAAGTAAAGATTTGCAAGCAATGGCTAAAGGAGGGTTGCATTCGTTGTGCCCTCACTCGTATAAAGTGGATAAAGTAATGCTCGAACAGGCAGGTCTGTAAGCCATGAATTGGCATGACAATAATGGCCTGATCGGGTACGACAGTAAGTCCTTAGTTGGCGTGTCGGTAAAGTCCTAGGCGAGCCTAGGCACCGATTGTGACAGAGAATTGACGGATAAAGAAGACTAATAAATAACAAGAAATGATAAAGTATCGATAAAGAAATAGCCCGTGTGTATAGATGTTTGATAGATGATGATTATTTTAACCGCTAAAGCTATTACTTCTCAAGAAAGTTATTTAACAAAGTAAACCTAGAATTCACTCAGCGAAGCTAACTTTTGTATGCATATCAGTTGACAGGTGAAAGTTAGAGCCTACGGGATGGGAATATGGAAATTGAAGCTTCTTGGCACCTAAAAACTGGCATCCCTGATAAAGAAGAACTTAAGAGGACTTTTGAACAGTTTTGATGTTTAAAGACAATGTTTATATTTTAACTTATCCACATTGTAATGAATTGAAATTACCGTATTTTCCGCTGCGATAGTTACTTATACATATATGAGTACATGATTGCTTTAAATCTATGTTTTGCTGTGAATGACCAACTGTGAGGTCCCCCTAGAAAGGAGGGCCTTACAAGTTGGTATCAGAGCCAATGTTTAAGAGATTTGGGAAAATTATTTTATAAACCTAAACTTAAACAGATAATGGGACCAAGTGTTAAGGATGCTAGTCTTTAAGAAGCTCCATGCCGAGAGGTAACAAATATGTTATAAGTTTTATTCTAGTGGGTAGTGCCCTCTTATTTAAGCTAAGAGTCGAGGTAGGGTATGATAATGTTATCTGCGATGCCTATCTGAAATTATGTGACCTATACGTGCATAGAATAGGTATAGTAGGTTCTAGTGTTAGTGTGGTTCAGGAAAGGAAAGTTCAGGGCATAAGAAGTTCTGTAAGTAGTTAATCACAATTGGCCACTTTTATTAAAAATTTACAAAACTTGTCGTGATCTGAACTTGCCTTGAAAGACCATATTGACATTCTGAATCTTATAAGAAGTAGATAGAATGGCACCAAAGAAAGCAGTTCCAGCTATGGTCACCCGAAGAAGCAATAGGGGAAGGCCCCCTACTAAGGCAAAAGAAACTGCAAGTGAGACTGCGAACCGACCAAAAGGTCAACCCGAAAAGCAGTTGACGAACCAGTTAAGGAGGAGGAGGTTGAGTTAGAAACGAGAGCCGAGGGGCCTACCACTGATCAGGCAAACTGAAAGAAACAGTAAAGGAAGCTATTGCCCAAGAGGTGCACCAGGTCCTATCTGGAGTAATGCCCGCTCTACTTGCGGAATTTGTGGAGCAGGTTAAGGGCGACAGTAAGAAGAGTACGGCTTCAGAAAAAGTTGATAAAAAAAGGGCGGTCAAGACTGAGGAGTTGAGCGACGAGGGAGATCGTCTGGGTAACCATGATGGTCCTGAGGTGGAAGAGAGGGCGAAGGGGTGCAGCTACGGGGATTTTCAGAGGTGTAAGCCCCCAACATTTGATAGCACTGGTAACGCTGCCACTGCCCAGCGTTGGATCAGGGAAATGGAGGCCGTACTGAAGAACAGTGAGTGCCGTGAAAACCAAAAGGTGAAGTTTGCTTCCCATTCCCTTTTGGATCCAGCACTGTGTTGGTAGGATAACATTGCTGAGTCTTACGGAGAGGAGGCTATTGAGAGGATGAAGTGGGCGGAGATGAAGAGGTTGGTGATAGAGGAGTACTGCCCAGAAAGGGAGCTTGACAAGATTGAACAAGAGTTTGTGAGTCTGGAGGCTAGAAACATGACGCATCAAGAATACACCACAAAATTTAATGAAATGGCACGTCTGGTGCCTGACTTGGTGACTCCCGAATCCAAGAGGATCAAGAGGTACATACAAGGGCTGCCTCTGGACATTCGTAGGGACATGGTCACTGCCCGACCTGGTACCTTCAGATCGGCAGTGGACCTCAGTGGAAGGTTGTACGATCACCGTAGGCTAGTGACGGTGGGTGAGACGAGGAAAGTTTGGAATAATAATGGGAAGAGGTATGGAAGTGGTAACTACCAACCGGGGGCCAAGAAAGCAAGAGTGGATGCAAAACAAGCGATTGTGAAGGGGGTTGGGGAAGTTAAGGAATGTGGAAAGTATGGGAGGAGGCATCCTGGGGAGTGCCGAATGGGTAGCACTGGGTGCTACCGGTGTGGGAAAACGGGTCACATGGCTAGAGAGTGCCCGGAAGTGAACGAGTGCTTTAACTGCCATGAGACGGGGCACTACAGCAGGGATTGCAAGAAAGCTAAGCCAGGGAACTCGGGAATAAGCAAGGATAATGACAAGGGGGAGGATGGAAAGTCCAAGGTCAGGGCAAGGGCTTTCACCATGAGAAAGAAGGAAGCAAGGAAAGACACGGACGTAGTGTCAGGTACGTTCCTTGTCAATGATGTCTGTGCCTCCATATTATTTGATAGTGGTGCCAGTAAGAGTTTTGTATCTGTATCCTTCTGTGCTACACTAGATGCCCAAACTAAGGAAATAGATGATGCCTTCGAAGTAGAGACACCCGATGGTAAGTCCATTAGAATAGTCACAGTGATAGAGGATTGCCACATTAAACTAAGAGGTCATTACTTTCCTGCACAATTGTTTGCCATGCCCTTAAGAGGTTTTGATGTCGTACTAGGGATGGATTGGTTAGCTACCCACGATGCTAACATAGTATGCCAGCGAAAGATGATCCGATTGACGGCTCCAGATGGTAGTCCGGTTACGATCTACGGTGATAACGATTGTAAGGTTCCAAGGATCATTTCCATGATCAAGGCGGAGAAATGTATGAGGCGAGGGTGCGGAGCTTATCTAGCGTATATCAAGGATGTTAAGGATAAAGCGAAGGAGTTGTCTGATGTACCAGTGGTGTGGGACTTTCCTGACATATTCCCGGAGGATCTGCCCGGAGTACCATCGGATAGAGAGATAGAGTTTCAGATTGACTTGCTGTCAGGAGCCCAACCCATTGCCAAAGCACCCTACCGCCTAGCTCCCTCCGAGATGAAGGAGCTCATGTCACAACTGCAAGAACTCCTTGACAAAGGATTCATTAGGCCCAACATTTCTCCATGGGGTGCTCCAGTGCTGTTTGTGAAGAAGAAGGATGGCAGCATGAGGATGTGTATAGATTACAGGGAGTTGAATAAGCTGACCGTGAAGAATCGATACCCTCTACCCCAGATAGACGATCTGTTTGATCAGTTGCAAGGGGCAAGCTGGTTCTCCCAAATAGATCTCCGATCCGGATATCACCAACTGAAGGTAAGGGAGCAAGATATCCTGAAAACGGCTTTCCGAACGCGCTATGGCCACTATGAGTTTCTGGTTATGTCTTTCGGGCTAACCAATGCTCCTGCGGCATTCATGGACTTGATGAATCGCGTGTGTCGCCCGATGTTGGACAGATCAGTGATAGTCTTTATTGACAACATTTTGATATACTCAAAGAATGAGGGAGACCACGCTTGTCATATCAAGGAGGTGTTAGAAACTTTACGAAGGGAGAAACTATATGCGAAGTTCTCTAAATGTGCCTTCTGGCTACGGGAGGTGCGGTCTTTAGGGCACATTATAAATTCCGAGGGAGTTATGGTTGATCCAGCAAAAGTCGAGGCAGTTACGCAATGGAATTCTTCGAGGACGCCATCCGAAATCTGTAGTTTCTTGGGATTGGCTGGCTACTATAGGAGGTTCATCAAAGACTTCTCAAAGATAGCTTCCCCGTTAACAAGGTTAACGAGGAAGAATATGGTGTTCGATTGGGGAAAAGAACAAGAAGATGCGTCTTAGGAGTTGAAGGATAGACTAACCAAAGCTCCTGTGCTAACCTACCGGAGGGAGATGAAGACCTAACGGTATACTCGGATGCTTCTTACTGCGGGTTAGGCTGTGTGCTGATGCAAAGAGGAAAGGTTATAGCTTACGCATCCAGACAGCTAAAGGATACGGAGGTTAATTACCCGGTTCACGATTTGGAACTTGCCGCAGTAGTGTTCGCATTGAAGATATGGAGACACTATTTGTATGGAACTAAGTGCGCCATATTTACCGACCACAAGAGTCTGAAATATTTCTTTGAGCAGAAGGACCTAAATATGAGACAGAGGAGGTGGTTGGAGTTGATAAAGGATTACGACTGTGAAATCTATTATCACCCGCGTAAGGCGAACGTGGTAGCCGATGCCCTGAGCCGAAAGGAAGGATATGAACCGATCCGGGTGAAGGCGTGCCAACTAATAGTGACCCTAGATGTTATGAGGATGATAAGCAAAGCTCAAATGGACGCTTTAAAAGAGCAGCAAATCAATAAGGAAAGGATGGTGGGAAAAGTGGATGAATTGGTAGAGAACACCTTGGGTGTTAAGACCTTCCATGGCAGGATATGGGTTCCGAAGAATGGTGACTTGCGGGAAAAGATTATGGATGAAGCGCACAAGACCCGCTACTCAATACACCCAGGCGCAAACAAGATGTACCACGATTTGAAGAAAGATTATTGGTGGCCTGGGATGAAGAGAGATGTGGTTGCATATGTGAATAAATGTCTAACGTGCCTACAAGTGAAGGCTGAGCACCAAAGACCTTATGGTTATGTTCAGCCATTAGAAGTACCAGAATGGAAGTGGGAACATGTTACCATGGACTTCATCACTAAATACCGTGCACGACAAAAGGCCACGACGCGATATGGGTGATAGTTGATAGACTGACTAAGAGTGTGCATTTCCTGCCAATCAAGAAAGCAATTAGTTCAGAAAAGCTTGCTGAACTGTTTATCCGAGAAATTGTGGTGCGGCATGGTATGCCCGTACGATTGTTTCAGATAGAGATACGCGGTTCACCTCAAAGTTCTGGAAAAAGTTCAACGAAGAAATGGGCGCGAGGTTACATGTTAGTACCGCATACCACCCGCAGACCGATGGGCAATCGGAGAGAATGATCCAGACACTAGAGGATATGCTTCGGGCATGCGTTATCAAATTTGGCGGTAACTGGGATGATCATTTGCCGCTAGCAGAGTTCTCCTATAACAACAGCTACCACGCCAGTATTAAGATGCCCCCATATGAGTTATTGTACGGTCGACAGTGCAGAACTCCTATTTGTTGGGGTGATATCGGTCAGAAGGAGCTAGGAAGCTTAGAAGTCGTGGAAGCCACAACGGAAAATTTGGAGAAAATCAAGGCGTATATGAAGGCTGCCAAGGATAGACAAAAGTCATACGCCGACAGAAGAAGGAGACCAATAGAGTTCAGCGTGGGCGACAGGGTAATGCTAAAAGTGTCACCATGGAAAGGAATCATCCGATTTAGGAAGAGGGGGAAACTGTGTCCCAGCTTTATTGGACCCTTTGAGGTACTAGCACGAGTTGGGGATGTAGCCTACAAGCTAGACCTTCCAGAAGAATTGAGTGGGATTCACCCTACCTTTCATGTGTCGCACTTGAGGAAATGTTTAGCACCGGACGAGGTAGTCGTGCCTCTAGATGACATCGAAGTGGACGAGAAGCTGAACTATGTAGAGCAACCGGTGGCTATACTGGACCGGAAGGAGAAACAATTGAGAAATAAAGTAGTCAAGCAAGTCAAGGTGCAATGAAAACATCAAAAGGGGTCGGATGCCACCTGGGAATCCGAGGAGGAAATGAGACGTCAATACCCCGATCTGTTAAATGACGAGTCAGGTTTCGAGGACGAAACCTAAATAAGGGGGAGACTTGTAACGCCCCGAAATTTCCCGAAACAAGCCATTTAATAATAAAGGGCTTTTAAGGGTTAATTTAAGAAATAAAGGGGTAAATTAGTGGGCTATGGACCAAATTAGCCTTAATGGGCTAGGTTTGATGGGTTTAAGGGCCCTTAAACAGCCCTTAAACCATGCATGATCAGATCCATTCACTCATTACAACCCTAGCCACCAAATTCGTAGAGAGAGAAAGTAGAGAGAGAAAGTGGAAGAAAACTCAAGTTTTGGAGATTCAAAGGTGGAAGAGTGAAGATCTGGTTGATTGGAGCATCAAGGCTTAAGGAAAGAGCAGCAAAACAAGGTAAGAATCGACCTCTAAGGCCCTCTGTAGATCAAACCCAGATTCTAGGGTTTTAGGGTTTTGAAAAGTTTAAAGAAACACATAAAGGTCGAATTTTTACGTATGAAAACGTGTAAAAAGCTTAGATTTGGTTTCATGGAAGGTAAACTAAGGATTTGGACGTAAAAAGTTAAGATTTTGGGTTAATAACGGGTTGGATCTGAGTTTCTGTTCATCCAGCGAAACTGGGCCGCGATCCAGCGAATTTAAGCATTTAACCAGCGAAACTGCACATTAGTTCAGCGAGACTAGGAGAAGTTCCAGTGAAACTACAGTTTCGCTGGGGCGAAACTATAGTTTCGCCGGTAATCTCGCTAAGACCCAGACTGACCTATAGACTTTGCGAAACTAGGAAATTCCAACGAAAGTTGGGCGCTCAAGGCAGCGCATGTGTCTAGCGAAACTAGTAGAAGTGCTGCCCAGCGAAACTGCAGTTTCGCTGTAGCGAAACTATGGGCGAAACTATGAAGAAATGACGTTTTGCATATTAACTTTCGTGTAGCTAGAGTATTCAGACTGTAGCTTAAGAGCCTTAGAATTTAAGCTATTGGATAAGTTCAGGTGAGTTCTAGATAGGCAGAAACTCGTCCCACGTACGGTTCGGGGGCCGAGCCCATCCCAGCAGTAAGGGTGCGGCCCCTATTTTATACATGCTTTAAATGTTTTGGGGCGGTATGCATACTAAGAAACATACTTTTTATGATCAGTTCTTTTAAAGTAAAGTTTTACATACGATCTTATATGGGAAATGGGGTTTTATAATGAATTGATAGTGTGTTTCCCTCATTATGATATGATCTAGTAGAAATGAATTGCCTTGTAATGTGATGTGTTATATTATGTATAACTTAAACATGAAAGTGAAACGTAAAGAAAAGTTATTGGGCCCATAACGTGTACCTGGATAAAGTAAAGTCTTGCAAGTGAAGTCCTGCAGGCAAGGGATAAAGTAAAGACTTACAAGCAATGGTTAAAGGAGGGTTGCATTCGTTGTGCCCTCACTCGGATAAAGTGGATAAAGTAATGCTCGAACAGGCAGGTCTGTAAGCCCTGAATTGGCATGACAATAATGGCCTGATCGGGTACGACAGTAAGTCCTTAGTTGGCGTGTCGGTAAAGTCCTAGGCGAGCCTAGGCACAGATTGTGACAAAGAATTAACGGATAAAGAAGAGTAATAAATAACTAGAAATGATAAAGTATCGATAAAGAAATAGCCCATGTGTATAGATGTTTGATAGATGATGATTATTTTTAACCGCTAAAGCTATTACTTCTCAAGAAAGTTATTTAACAAAGTAAACCTAGAATTCACTCAGCGAAGCTGACTTTTGTATGCATATCAGTTGACAGGTGAAAGTTAGAGCCTACGGGATGGGAATATGGAAATTGAAGCTTCTTGGCACCTAAAGACTGGCATCCCTGATAAAGAAGAACTTAAGAGGCCTTTTGAACAGTTTTGATGTTTAAAGACAATGTTTATATTTTAACTTATCTACATTGTAATGAATTGAAATTACCGTATTTTCCGCTGCGATAGTTATTTATACATATATGAGTACATGATTGCTTTAAATCTATGTTTTGCTGTGAATGACCAACTGTGAGGTCCCCCTGGAAAGGAGGGCCTTACATTCACCTATCTGGTGGAGAACATTGAGGCGAAGGGCAAAGAGAGCTTCTGCATGTACCCATGCTTTATGCAGATGATTATCGATCAGAAGCTCCCTTCGCTGCCCAAGGAGAAGGAGGAGGACGTGGTCCTTGAGGTGATGGATAATACCACCCTCAGCTGGATGAAGGTGTACCGGGGCAAGTAGGTGAAGCCCCCGGTAAGGCGACTGTTTGGGCATCTGGCCTAGGAGGAGTATGTGGCACCAGCTAGGTGAAAGTGGCGCCACGATGACAGCGATTCGGATACCGAGCAGATAGTTCTCCCGGTTGACGACTCAGATGACGATGACAGTGGTGATGGTGGAGATACCGGCCCCTCTCAAACTAGGGCCACTGCTGCTGATATTACATCTCCACCATCTCCCTAAGGAGGTACAGAGACTGCCGGATTCCATCAGGATTTTCAGTCTGATGAGGAGGAGGAGTCAGACGAAGAGCCTCTGGTACGAACTGTGGGAAGCTGGTCGTGGCCACTGAGAGAGGCATGAGGGCGGTAGGTGGATGCCAGGGTGAGTCTGGGGAGGCTGTTACTGATCCATCATACGCCCCAGGTGAACCCAGCAGCCAAGGGGAGCTTTCGTGTCAAAGGGGGAGCTTTCATGTCAAAGGGGACACAGAAGAAGAGGATGGCTCAGCCCTATGGGAAGAAGGGAAAGAGGCCCAGATTTACACTGCTTACCACCTCGACCACTACTACCACACCACCCACTACTACTACCACACATCCACCTTCCACCACTACAGCCTACCATCCACAACCCACTCACATACCACCACCCATATTCACCACAACCACCACTACTGCCACCAGCCACTAAGTCGGTCCCTCATCTCACACCACATTCCCCACTGAATCTTCTCTACCCTCCATTAGGGTAGAGGAACAGCTGACAACACTAAACCGAATGGTGCTGAAGCTGTTGGCTGCTAATGAGGAAAAGATTGCTCA
>CM044014.1:55238081-55258081 GCA_024085815.1 Flaveria linearis | reverse complement strand
AGATGCATTTGTTAATGAAGGTTTTAATGGTTGGAACAAAACTGAAAGATTTACCATATATATTGGTGATGTTAATAGTATTCACAACAAAGCACGTAGAAAAGGAGAGGACTTGCTCAAACAAGAACAATCCATACATGTTGCATTTGATAAACAAAGTGACAAACAAAAAAGAGAGTATAGAATCCGATTAAGTTCTTCTGTTCTTCTTGCAAAAGCGTTATTAAATGGTGGTTGTCTTTTCGTGCTCATGATGAGTCTGAGACTTCACTTTATAGAGGACACTTATTGAGTTTTAAAGGTGTTTGGGCAATTAAATGAAGAAATTGGTAAAGTGATCTTAGGAAATGCTCCAGGAAATAGTCAGATGACTTCTCCACTAATCCAAAAAGAAATTTGTAATTGTTTTGCACAAGAGGTTTTAAAGCAGGTTTTTGAAGAACTTGATGATGATGTTTTTGCTATATTAGTTGATGAGTCGAGAGATGTATCTAAAAAGGAACAAATGGCTGTGGTTTTAAGATTTGTTGATAAATTGGGACTTGTTAAAGAAAGATTTATTGGCCTTGTTCATGTCATGGAAACAACTTCATTGTCTCTCAAGTCGGCCATTGATGAACTATTTGCTAGATACAATTTAAGCTTGACTAGAGTTAGAGGCCAAGGATATGATGGTGCAAGCAATATGTCCGGTGAGTTTAATGGTTTGAAAGCACTAATTTTAAAGAAAACTCATCGGCTTATTTCGTACATTGTTTTGCCCATCAACTTCAATTAGTTGTTGTCGCCCTTGCAAACAAACATGTGGAGATTTATAAATTTTTTGATGAAGTGTCAACTTTGACAAATGTAGTTTGTGCATCTTGCAAACGAATAGATATGATTCGAGAGAGTCAAAAGGAAAGGGTAAAAGAGCAAATTGGTCGTTTAGAAGTTGAAAGTGGAAAAGGGAAGAATCAAGAAATCTCACTTGCAAGAGCCGGAGACACACGTTGGAGTTCTCACCATAAGACACTTGTTCGTTTGCTCGAATTATATCCAAGTATTATTGACGTGCTTGAACATATTGAAAATTCGGGAGTTGTTAATGCTAGCCAAAAACAAGCACGCGGAGTTCAAATATATATGAAAACATTTGATTTTGTGTATTATTTACACTTGATGAAGCACATATTGGGGATTACTAATATATTGTGTGTAGCTCTTCAAAGAAAGGATCAAGACATATTAAATGCAATCGGAATGATTAAAGCGACAAAAGAAGAACTACAAACCTATAGACTTGATGGTTTTAACTCGCTTTTAGAAGATGTCACATCATTTTGTCAAAAACATGACATTGAGGTGGTTAATATGGAAGAAGATTATATTGACCCGAAATATCGAAGAAGAAAGACTAACATCACCAATAGACATTATACGAATTTGATAACTTTAATACGGTTTTAGATATGCAAATCCAAGAGCTTAGTAACCGTTTCAATGAGGTGACCACCGAATTGCTTACTTGTATGAGTTCTTTGAGTCCGTCTAACAATTTTTGTTACTTCGATACTAAAAAGATACTAAGGTTGGCAGAAATGTATCCACATGATTTTGATTATGAAGAAAAAGACAAGCTCAAATATGAACTCGGGATATATATTAGAAGCATCAAAGAAGATACAAGGTTTGCCGATATTAATGATATATCTGCTCTTGTAAAAAAATGGTGGAGACAAGGAGACATATTGATTATCCTTTGGTTTATCGTATGTTGAAGTTATCACTTGTCTTACCCGTTGCAACGGCAAGTGTTGAGAGATGTTTTTCTTCAATGAAGCATGTGAAGACGGATTTGCGCAATCGTATGGGTGATGAATATATGAACGACTCGTGTATTTGTTACATTGAAAAGGAGCTTTTTGCAAAGGTGTCGATTGAAGATGTGATGGAACGATTCCAAAAATGAAGACGCGTAGAGAACAACTATGAAATGTAAGTTTTATATGATTTATTTGGATATTATATTTTTGTTAACATTTTGTTTGTAATTTAATTACATTCCGACCCGACCCGACCGACCCGACCCGAAAAATTTTATATCTTCTTGTTACAAAACGAGTCATCGAAAAATAGTGACCCCACTAGGAAAAATTCCTGGTTCCGCACTGTGTATGAATGTAATTTCCGATGACTAATTTTCGATAAATTTATTCGTTACACCTTCTATCTTATTTGTTTTTGTATTCATCTTAAAATAATTGACTTACATGCTTCCCTCTCTACATGGTTGAAGATTCAAGAGTGTGTTTAATGAGTTGGAAGGCTCCCACAACTTTCAAGATGGTATTAGAGCGAGGTTGAATAATCGAAATTTAATAGCGTATTTGATTCACAAGTGTTCTTGATTCAGTGTTTAGTTCTGCATATTTACCTTGAGACGTTAAATTTTTGGGGTTGAAATAATGAATTGACAAGTTTGATTGATCTCCTCACAATTTCGATAAAATTTACTGGTGGATTTCATCAAATTCGAATTATATCATGACTTAACTTGAGATTCAGAGTTACTAGCTTTGAAGTTGGGTTTTTTTCTTGAAGGTTTCGCTTCCAAAATATGTTGAAGATATGAGATTTTGAAGAAGTTAGTTATCGAGTGAAACTGGTTATTATTTGAACCAGCTTAGGCGAAATTGATAGCCCTAGCGAAACTATTCCCCAAAGCAAAACTATCCCCAAAAGCAAATTTTCCAAAGAAAAGCTATATAGTTACGCATCTAGAAAAAGAAACTACACAAATTTGCTTTGTAAATAAAAAAATTATAATTTGACAACTTGAAATCGAATGAAGATGTATTGACTTCAAAGTTTCGCAAAGAAAATGAGTAGATAAAGTTTCAAAATATTGTTATTTGCAAAACTAGTTTTTGATCAAGATCATTTGAAATTAATTTTTTTTTGAAAAGATTTGATTACAGTTTGATTTCTCTCATCAGGGATCTAAGCGATGGATATACAACCTTGTTATGCGACTTCATGGAATGTAGGGTGTGCAAATTAGGAAAGTACAATCAGGACTGAAGACCTAATCAAAGATTGTTGGATATATAATGAACACTACCGATCGAGTATGTGTTAGACTATGTCATGCATATTCATGTAGTTGAAGATTAAACCTTATCATATGCTGATTGTATTAAAGTGATTCATCAGGTGTTACTTAGAGAGGGAGATATGACGGTATTGGAACTTGAAACAATCAGGAGGTGGTTACCTTAAGGGGAAAATCCAAAATGAAAGACATCAGGTTATTAATAAAGTTATGGAGGTACTAGACAAATTCATACATATCTAACAAAGATCAAGTGGAGAATTTAATTTTTCCACACTATATCCGAAGTTCAGTTAAACTAAAGTTATTGTCTTTGTGAGAACTTATTAGTTCGACATTGATTGTTAGAAGCAAACGCTCAATTGTATACATAACTAAACTAAAGTCTCGAAGATCAGATTTGATTCTAGAAGTGACGAATTTGACCCGGACGTAATTGCCTTTCGTATGTATGTATTAGGAGGGACTTGTTGCAAAGGGAGAGAACAAAGATGAAAAGTGTTAGATTCCTTGGTTGTCATAAGAAGTCAAACAAAATTGATCTACACTAGCTTGATTAAGAAATTGTCAATCTAATGAAAGCTTTACTTGAAGGTTGAATATCACAATGCAATTCCAAAAGATCATATCTTACTAGTAAACACCTGTTATTATTAGTCAAGGGGGAGTCTATTCAAACATATTTGTGACTACTGATTGATCAGTGTTGGTTAGAATTGATAGCAACATTCAATGGGGAGTCTGTAGATGAAAATTGCGTGAATGTAGCTACAATTCTATAGGCGAAACTAGAGGTAGTATCGACTAGCCTAGTTCAAGCGAAACTAAGCAGTTTTGCTTGCTTGATGGAGTCATGTGAAACTGATGGCTTAATTAGTTTTGCTGAATAGTGTTGGTTCAAACCTTTGGTATTTACAAATGAAACTTGAATATGGTTTGTATTACGAACAGAAAGAAAATAACAAATATGGATGCTGCAAAACAAAAAAGATACTCCCATTCTTTATTCACTAAATGAGGGTATTTATAGCCTTAAAAATATCACCACCCACTAACGTAAACTTGAATATTAAACTAAAGAATCGGTCCACCTTGACTTTCTACTCCACGTTAACTTCCTAACTTCCCAAAAACTAGGTAATACCAATTCTAATCTAACTTATTATTAAATACATTAAAATATAAACCAACCATTAATATAAAACTAAATACTAAACATAATAATAAATAAATTAAATCAAGATTAAACCAACATTTACCCTCTTAATCTTGACCCGTTCTTATTTCATCATCAAAGAAGTGTCGGTTCTTCCTCTTGAATTAAATTAGCTTCATTATCCTTTTCTTTCCATTTAGTGCACTCATATGCAAAATGCCCAAATTCTCCACATTCAAAGCACAGGAACCCACTTTTATCGTCTCGACCCAAGCCTCTTCCGCGTCCTCTTTCACCTCTACCGAAACCTCTTCCTCAACCTCTTACTCTTCCATATTTTCTTTCTTCACCGTTTGAACTAGAAAGCAATAATTGATCTTGTTCTCCCTCCTTCTCACCATGGCTTTTATTCTTTCTTCATAAGCCTTAAGTCTCCCAACCGCTTCATCAAATAGCATCGTAACCAACTCAAAACATTGTTCGATAGTCGCCACAATCTGAAGGAACGACTTTGGCATTGCATCAAGTATCCTTCTCACCATTTCTTCTTCCTCAACTTCATGCCCAAGACTCCTCAACTTTGAAACCAATCCGCTCAACTTAGTAGCACAATCATTAACCAGCTCTCCTTCCTTCATCCGTAAGCCTTCAAGCTTTCTTTTCAACGTTGCAACTCGAGCCGTCCTCACCTGATCTACACCCAAGTATCGTATTTTTAACCCATCCCACACTTTTTTTGGGTCCGTCTGACTCGACATTTGCAACACCATCTCTTCTGGTATTGCTTGAAACAAAAAGGCTAAAGCTTGTTTTGACTTCTTAGCATCCGGTTCTTCCCCAAGAGTACTTGACTCCACCGTCTCCAAGTGGCCATGTGCATCTAAGATGGACTCAACCTTAATAGCCCATACCGGATAGTTGGTTGCGGTCAAAGTCGGAATTTGGTAAGACATTGAACCTGCTTCTTTTGCTTGTACCATCGACATTATTCACTTTCTTTCTTTCTTCTTTCTGTCGATTTCTTTCTCTACTCTTTCTTTCTAGCAACGCGACGCCGGTTCTTTCTTTCTTCTTTCTTGCAATGCCGCCTTCTTTCTTTCTTCTTTCTTTGCTGATTTCAATCAGCCTCTTTCTTTCTTCTTTTCTTTCTTGCGATCTCGTCACATGAAATCGCCGGTCTTCTGCTTTCTCTCTTCAATCACACATAGTATGAGCCCTAGGCTCTAATACCAAATGTTGGTTCAAACCTTTGGTATTTACAAATGAAACTTGAATATGGTTTTGTATTACGAACAGAAAGAAAGAAAATAACGAATATGGATGTGCAAAACAAAAAGATACTCCCATTCTTTATTCACTAAATGAGGCTATTTATAGCCTTACAAATACCACCACCCACTATCGTAAACTTGAATATTAAACTATAAGAATCGGTCCACCTTGACTTTCAACTCCACGTTAACTTCCCAACTTTCCAAAAACTAGGTAATACCAATTCTAATCTAATTTATTATTAAATACATTAAAATATAAACCAATCATAATATAAAACTAAATACTAAACATAATAATAAATAAAATCAAGATTAAAATTGACACACTTAACTATAAATAGGAATATGTGCTCATTTGTAGTAACCATTCTTTGGAGTTGAGAATCTTTGATGAGAGATGTAAGTCACCGACCATAGGAAAGCTCACCTACGGTTGGAATGGAGCTTTGAATGGAAAGGTTGAGGTCAATAAACTTAGATGGGGAGAAGGATCGATGGAAACTATCTGAGGGGGCGGAGTCAATTTTCTCCACGAGATATATCAAGGATATGTTGATAAGTAAATGTATTATTGGAAATGAATTTAAGTTCCCCTGGAATGATTGGGTACCAAAGAAAATAAACATCTTCAATTGGCAAGCAGAATTAAATAGGTTGCCCGGGTGTGATTCGTTAAGTAAAAGAGGTATTCATATCACCTATACGGGTTGTAGGCTGTGCGGGTTGGAAGAGGAGTCTGTAGATCACGTTTTCATCGAATGCCAACTAGCTAACCAGGTTTGGTCCATAATTAGCTCAGGGTGCAACATCAACCAGATATTTGCTTTCTCATTCAGGGATCTTATGACCATCCCCTACCTATTAGAAGGAGATACCGAGTTTAAAAAGGCGATCCATGCTATCATCATGTCAGCAACATGGTGCTTATGGAAGCTTCGAAATGAAATCACGTTCGGCCAGGCACGACCATCAATTTCGAGATTACTAAATGACATAGTCGCACTCGTTTCGCTATGGTTGAAGACAAGAAATAGAGGGAAGATGATACCGGGTCTATGTAATTTTCCATGGGCTCTTAGAGGATGATGATGTTATTGTATGCATGTTATTTTCTTTCTCTTTTATCGTTTGTATTGTTGAGGTTCTTAGCTACTTGCTAGCCTCTTTTTCATTATATAAATGTTCTTGCCGTCAAAAAAAAAAAAAGAATAGAGCTTTGAATGATGTATGTATGAATGTAATCCACGATAACTAGTTTCTAATAAATTCATCTTCTTACAATTTCTATCTTATTTGTTTTTATATTCATTTGAATATGATTGACTCACATGCTTCTATCTCTACATGCTTGAAGAATCAAGAGTGTGTTTAGTGTATGAAAGAACCTCACAGCTTTTACAATTTATGATGCTCGGGAGTCACACATAACGCAACAACAAAAAACATCAGACATCATAGAAAATTATGGCATTAATTATATTAAACAAAACGAATATGATCATTAAAATAAACATTAATTATTATTATTATAGTGAATGGTACAAAAGACTTAATTTAATTATTTGTAATTAATTTGATTACATATAAATAATTAGTCCTGGACTAAGATAGCCTGAATAAATTAAGCATACTAACGTTTTAGTCAGCTAAATAATTAATTACAGAGTTTAATAAATTAATTAAATAAAAGCCCATTAAAAAGAAAATTATGTCATATGGAGTATTATAACTAGGACAATTTGAGTAGGACAATAAAAAGAGACCATTAACTTGCAAGTAGGGGTGTAAACGAACCAAATCGCTAACGAGTTATTTGACATCGGATCGAGGAAAAGCTCGAAACGAGGCGAGTCTTATTGAGCCCGGGTCGTGCCTGAGCCTAGAAAGAAACTCATTAAGTTATCGAGCCCGAGACTAGGCTTCACATATTAAGCTCGAGTCGGCTAGCGAGCCTAAACGAGTTTTTCTTTTAAATATTTTTTTAATTTAATTTATTTAGTATGTTTATATATATATATATATATAATAATTATTATACATAAAATTATGATTAAAACAACTATATAACATATATAATTAAATAATAAACGAGTCGAACCTATTTTAAGCGTGAGCTTGAAAAGTTTTTAGCGAGCCAAGCTCAAGCTTTAAATATAAAGCTTGAAATAAGCTGAGCTTGAGCTCGAGCTCGAGCTCGAACTCTCTTAAGTCAAAATGAGCCGAGCTCGAGCCTAAATGAGCTCGGGCTCAGCTCAGCTTGTTTGCATCCCTACTTGCGAGCCACCCAAGACCTCAAGTTCATCTGCCGCCCTCCTTTGTTTGACTTGCGGCTGGGAAGAATAGATCTCCCGATGCTTGTTTTTCTTTCTCCATTTTGATGCTTTCTTTTTCACGTAGAAAACTAGTACCAACGTTGTTGAACTGTTGTGGATAATTTAAAGTAGAGACAAGTTATCGGTTACTTAAAGATCAACTAAGATTTTATTCAATTGTATCTTCTTCTTCTTCTTGTTCTTCTTCTTTTTCTCGAGAATTCGAGAGCTGTTGCATCTAGATCCTATTAAGGGCGTATCTATTTTGATCAGTGATGTTTTCTCGAGAGTTCTTGCATCTAGATCCTAATAAGGGCGTATCTATTTTGATCAGTCATGTTTTCGTGAGATTTAGTATTCTACTTCAATAAACCTGCTTCTTCAAACAGGTAACGAATTTGCAATACAACTTACCTCGACCGTAAAACAAATGCTAGATTAGATTAATTATAACTTAGATCAACCCAACCAATGAACAAGAAAGATTCCAACAACATCCTAAATCCTTTTTGTCTAGACATATGCACAAGCAGTGCATTTACTTGACCAATCTTATCATTAAGCTAATCAAACACTATTTCTAGTCCAAGTAGATTACAAATTAAAGATGTAACCTGCAGATACTAATCTCAAGTAGGGGGGTATTTCTACATACTAAAGTCAATAATGGCATCAAAACCAATGACAAAATCAACAAAAACAAACACACATATGCGTTATAATTCAAATTTTACTAAAATTACATGGATTCATGAATAAAGTAAAACCAATCAGTCAACAATCAATCAAAATTCATTGTCTAGATAGATGATCGAAGAAAACTAGCCAAACATGACTAAACTAAACATAAGCTCGATCGCTAACGTAATCATAATCAGAAGAAAACAAAAGATGAAATGTAAACCAAGCATAAATGTGCAAGCACGTTTAATGTATGCAAAGTCTTGAACGGCGGTTAGAATGCATTCTATTATTCCCCCATAGAAAATCACAAAAGCCTTCTGGAATGACGTAAATTCGTACTCTAGTCGAACTCTCCTATGTAACATCAACACTTTTCGTGTGGAATCTTTTTGAGACAGTGGTTGAAAATTCGTAGCTTCTCCTTACGCAAGTCAATACGGTCACTGAACTCCTCAAAGTCCGTATCCAGATGATTTCTTCTTTTTTCAGTCTCGTGTCTTTTTCTCTCTTTTCCTTCCAAATAAAATTCTTTTTCTTCCACTTATCATAAAATCCTATAATTAAAATTTTCAAATTAATTAATATATATTCCAATCGAATAACTAAAAATAACTGGAAATGTCATTGAAATTAATGTATAATTTTAAACATATCAATCACACCAATTAGTCTATTTGAAATATGTGAGTAGATAAACGAGTAGATAAACACATTAAGATCTTTCAAAAGTCTCATGAAATTTAATTTTAACAATAATCTACACACCAATATGCATATACAAGCGTGAGCACATACTATTGTAATGAGTTTTGGGTACATAAGTATCCTTTTCCATTGCAACATTGTGTTTTCTTTATGAATAGAAGGTTAGTTGTTAGTATTATCAATTTAGTAATTATTTGTTAACGTCTTGGTTTTTGCAACATTGTGTTTAACATAATAGAATGACACATCCAAATTGCAAAATTTGTATATAAAAGCACATTTACTTAAGTGGTCAGAAAAGTCATTTCATAGAAGTATACTTTAAATTCAAGAATGGCACCATTATAGTCGGTTTAAACACATTGTTATAACATTTTTGGCACATCATTGTATAACGGACGTTTGAAAAAAAATATTATAAAATAAATATCAGACCTATACTCAAATTAAAAATGATAAATTTGATAAATTCATCAAAATAGTCACTTTTCTAAATATGCCAGACATTAAGATCACATTGATCAATTACACAAATATAGCGTTGAGATAAATGATTTTATAGTTGAGAATATACCTTTACTTGTGCGTCATATTTATAATCTCAAAACATACATTCCATACTATGAAAAAACCAAATGATAAATAGTTGGGTTTTGGTGGTTATATTTTGGTCACTATAGTTTCTGGTATTTGCAATATGGTCCTTTTAATGCTTTTATGCCTATATGAATGCCTTGTCTCTTTACACCCATTTTTAGAGAGAGGGGCTCGCAACCGGTTTGTTCTTTCCGCCTTCCCACGTTGGAGAGGGGAAGGTGGAGATGGCACGGGTCGCGCGGCTGCTCGTCGCCGGTTGCGGCGACGTTATGTCAGTTTCCCTTTTTTTCCGAGTAGATTTGGGATCAATGGGTTTCTTTGGTGATGGTGGACGCAGTGGCCAGCTTGGCTACAATTTCCCGTCTCATGTGCGATGTCTTGCATCTGTTGTTTGAGGCCGAGGTGGCGATTGTTGTGGCCATAACTTCCCGTCGGTCTCACCGTCGGTGTCGATTGGGGGCCTTTTTGGCATCGCGACATCGACTTGCCGGAAATCGGGCCTCCTTTGGGGTTATAAGACCCCGCCGCCGCCGGAAATTTCCTTGAATGCGTCGCTTGGGCGCGGCGACGGCGATTCATCTTAAGCTCTTCTCATGTTATCATTTTTAGCTCGGTGATGATGTGCATGCCACATCTGAGAGCTATTTTCAACCTTTTGGGTTGATATGGTGCCATTGGCGGCGGTGGATGATTTCGACAGCGATTGTGATTGTATCGATTATTTCTGTTTCACTTTGGCTCTGTATCAATCGATGACGATGAGCACTTGCTTATCCGAGATTTCATTATTTGAATCTTATTTTGCGTGTTGGCTTGGTTTCCTTCTGTTATATAAGTCGGTGATGATGAACTTTGTTCATCTGAGATTTTGGGTTGTTTGGTACTTCAATCGGTTCTCTGTCCTGTTTCGTTATGGTATTAGGGCTTTCAGATCTGCTTCTTTTTGGCACATGCCATGGTGCTTGATGCTAGGGGTTTGGAATGAGGTTATCATGATTAAGTGGTTAAATTTAATGCATTTAGTATGGTCAAGTGTAAGAGATTGTGTTGAACAAGTTAACTACGAGGATTTGATGTTTTGTAGGTTAAACGCAATCATTTGAGGAGTTTTGAAGAATGCACATGGATGATAATCAAAGATCATGATAGATGAGATGATAGATAATTTAATTACGAGAACGTGGCCGCAAACGGAAACGAAAACGGAGTCCAAACGAAAAAGATATGAAGAAAACAAGAATTGGAAAAATCAGTCCACAGTAACTTACGGTGGAAAAATGACTTACGGTGGCTGATGGAAAAGTGCAGCAGAAGGCTTCCACCGTAAGTTACGGTGGAAAAACGACTTACGATGGCCACGCGTGCTGAACTCGTTTAAAAGCCGAAAAAATTAGGTTTTGGGACATCTTCCATTCTACACCTCCAAAGTCGCCCCCTTTCGTCCCCAAGGCTCCAAGAGGCTCCCGAGAGGCGATTTCAAGGCTTTTCAAGTGTTTTTAATCATTCGGTTTGATTCCTTAACGTTAGATACGATGTTTAATTTTGATTTTGATTTGGTGTTCTTCATTACCATGTCTAGCTAATCTCCTAGTAATCTTCTTTGGGTAGTAAGGTTTACTACTATGACTTGTTCTTGATGATTTGTGGTTGAGTTAATGTTTGAACACGGTAGTTTAAGCCGAGTACATTATTTGTTGGTTGAAAACTCTAAAATATGTGTGTTGCTTTCAATTCACTTGTTCCACTTTGATTGTTTTAGATTCTTTTCATCTGGAAACGTTGATGTTGGATGGGATTGAGTATCACAAACATAGGATATGATTTGAGTAGTTCTTTAACAACAGTCTTATTCAATCTATTGTTTTTACCCAAATTGACCCGTTAAGCTTATATGACTTTATGAACACTCAAAGCAAATCTAAGTAGTAAACCTGAATCCGGAGAAGATTACCTTTTCACATTATTGTTTACAACTCAATTAATCATAAAGTTCGTCACTTTTCTCGATTAGTCATTTTTATTAAGTTTTTGTAATCAAGCTACAAACTTTTAGATTTAAACTACAAAACTTTCACATATTCCCTGTGGACCGACCCGACTTATCCTAGCTATCTTAGGTGAGTTTGGAACCTTGTAAATTGTTTTTGATTAGGCTTGACAAACCGACATCAGTGCTCTGCACCCACGTCGATGATGTTGAGCTTTGGCTCTTCTGAGACGGTTGTTTACACCACTATGTTGGGTGACAATGTTCTTTACTGGTGTCCATGGTGAGACCCTTCTGTCGATGGTTTACCTACTCTGACATGTTGGTGTGCAGATTAAAGTTGGTGTTCTGGTTGTGATAAGTTATATATTTCCTGCTTAGCATGGTTGGATTTGTTCCACTGCTTCGGATATTGTTCTAGAGCGATAGACTCTTTGAAATCATGGACGTCGCTGCCCGGAGTTGCCATTAACGGCTCTTTGTCGGCGGCGACATGTTCTGTGGTTGGGTAATCTGTTATGTCAATGATGATGAGTACTACCTCATCTGAGACATTATCGTTACGTTGTTCACTTTGTTGATGATGATGACGGTTTTTCCATATGAGACCATTCGTTCTGGTTGTTCACTGGCTGTGATGATACCATATAACTGTCGTTGGTTGCTTTGGCTTGGCGATTGTATTTGGTTTGCAGCCGTAACCCGACATCGGTACTGAGCCACCTTTTAACCATCACGCGTTATGGTTGTGATGATCTAAACGTAACATTATAAACATGGGCGTTTGTCTGAGCCTCGGTTTACGGTATCTAAGACTCTGGACTACAAACGCTAGTTACTATGAGTTACGCAAGTAAAAAATCATCTTTTAAGGATAGGTAAATCTAGTTTTCGTAGGGAGTTTGAAAAAAACTAAATTACCAATCTATCCATGAAGAAATGATCACATACTTGTTTCAAGTAAAAAGGTTGGAGAAAAAAGAGCTTCTTGAATGCGGACAAACATAAATTATGTGCGGCTTCCTATGCGTTTTGTACAACTTTCTTGTGTAACGACTCCTTCTCCTGTTTAGATTAAGTTAAGAGTCGGCAAGTGTGATGGTACCGATGGCAATGTTAAGGACCGTCGTACTGGTCTCTAGTCTACGGATGAGGTAGATGTGGTCGTATACGGACATGTTTGTCTCTAGTGCCCCTTTAATATGATTTTTCTAGGTTTAGTTCTTGTTGTTACAGAGAATTTCTCTGTGTGATGTGTTGGTGGCGACGGAGGTGGTGTGGGTCCAGTTACCCGTTTTCTAGCCGCATGTGTGTCGTTTGGCTTGATGTGGTTTGAAATGCCCCTTTTAACTATGGTCTACAGTTAGAGAGAGAGAGAGAGAGAGAGAGAGAGAGATCAAGGCTATGGATCGTGGAAGCCCCCGTCATCGCTAACGCCATGCGGGTTGGCCAACTTAGGTTTTGTCGGTGTTTTTTTTAAACGACCAACGAATAATTTTTAAGTCCGGTCACCTGGGTAAACCCATTGGCAAAAGGCCACACACCCTTGCGAACACTGACAGTGTTGATAACCCCGCTCGCCCACCATTCAAGGGAAACCAACCACCCAAAGAGCCCACTGTTGTAAAACTCCTGTCCACTTGGAGCATATTGCACCAAATGAGACTCAAACTCATGACCTTCACTTTTAAAAAGTCATAGGGTGACTCCTCCCAAACCAATTAATCTACGATTCATTGGCTTGGGGTCAGTGCTTCTCTTTGTCATTGTTTCTAGGGTTATATAAGTTTTTGTATCGTTTTGGCTTTTACCCTTTTTTGGAATTGTCTTTCTTTATGATTTGTTCTTAATTTCTAATGTTGGTTGTGCCCTGATTTTTTTGCCTTGCTTTCTGCCCGATGATGACGTTGCAAGTGGGCTTGTGATAGTAAGCTTGAATCATCTGAGACTGTTTTGTTTCTTAATTTCCTTATGAAATATGATGTTGATGCTACATCGATGATGATGGCCTTTGGTTCGTTTGAGACATTATCGAGTTGGTTATGGAAGGTGATACTGACGGAACCCATTTCTTCAAAACTTTGGTTGGTCTTCACTGGATAGGCGATAATGATGACAAAAGGTTTGATGTTATGGCGCGGTAAATGCAATGTTTGCAGTCGCGATGAACTGTCGTTCCGAACCTTTTATTTAATAAATCCGTAACCACTTCGTTAAAAAAACGGCTATGATGGTAAAAAAAAAAGCGATAATTAGACAGTGTGAGTCTATCTAAGGCTCAATTTATCCCGTACGTCACGCACGTAATGTGTGGTTGGGAGACAACACTAGCGAGAATAAAAATGAATTAGAGTATGTACACCGGACAAAATGAGAAAATAAATGCACAAAAAAGAAGGATATAAGGAGTGTTGAAGTAGAAAGAGTTTGAATACAAGGAAATGTTGAGTGAGATCGGAAGTTTTTTTGTTCATTACATCGAGAAGAGAGTATTAAATAATAAAAAAAATAAAAAAAAAAAAAGAAATGTTAAGTCATCTTTAGAAAGTACAATGAAATTATTTTTGGTCTTATACACGACTCATGCGTTAACTTTTCATGTTCTACACGGCTTATATTCATGCATAATCTGTAAATATCTTTACACCTTTGGGTGTTAAAAGATTCGCCATTAAAAGTGTTGAATGATCGCTAATAAAAGCAGATACACAACAAAAAGTTTCATATGCATCCATGACTGTAAGTGTGAAATTATTACCATCCTACATAACATGTCTAGAAAAATTATTTTCATGATTTTTTAAATTCCAGAACATAATAACTAAAAAAATAATAAATGTATATTCAAGATATTAGAGATTAAAATACAAGTGAAAACTATTTATAGAGAAAGTAAACTTTATAAATATTTTATCTTTTGTCCTACAATTTTATCACCGTTTTAATCTTAATTATAGAGCCGATTTGGTGAATTGTTCTATAGAATGAATCTGCTAAGAGGGTAAAATAAGTAGAAAGCACACAATTTATTTAATCACTTGTACTCAAGTGTACAACAAGTCATTAGTTTCTTGGATAAACCACCATCAATGATGCACACAGTACAACTGCAATGCATGGATTGATGATGCATACAACACTCAAGAACACATGCAGTAAACAAGGCATGTGACAACATCCAAAAGCATGAAAAAAAGATAACTACATACTTGCATAACGGTTGACCTAACCGGTGTTCTGCATCCCAGCAGCAATCCCTTTCATGGTCAAGATGAGGGTGTCCTCCAAACCAGGTGCGTACTCACTGGTGGGTTCAGGTGGATAAGCTCATCAGCTGGTTTGCTCGGCTCAGCTGCGTATTCTTTGGAAATATGAGGCCTTAATGTCACATGATAGTTCGGGTCGCGGATCCTCTTTAGGTATAAGCTTGGCATACATTTAGGTTGTGATGTATGCATCACGCAGCCTGATTCTTTGTTTAAGTAGGGATCCCTCTAGAAGGTCCTTATGTCCAGCAATCTACAACCCCGACAAGAGAATCTCGTTAGCATAATAATTTAGAGGTGCGGTTTTCGACCTGTTTACTTATGAACGTTTGATTTGGGTTGTGTGTTATATCAAACGAGTCAAACTGAAAAATATAGCTAAAGCCTAAATGGAAGGTCAAATAGGTTGAAACTCTAAGTTGGTCTATTTTTATGTGTATGACAACCTACATTGTTATATTTAAGGATTTAAATTAGTATTGTAATATTATTGCTTTTGCAATCATAAACTCATGACTAATGCATTTATTAATTGTTTTTTTGTTCCCAAGGAAACCAAATGAGGGTAATTTTTGCTGGGTATGTTTGTTTGTTTCACCAAAAAACCAATGTACTATTTAATTGTCGGGATTTAGTCATTGAACTTCTCTCCATATATATGAGTAATTGAAGATGACTTTGTGACCGGTTTGGGTCAATTTGTAAGCAGAAAAATAGGCTGTCAAAAACAATAGCTATATATAAAAACGTTAAATTTAACGGATATAATGTGATATATAATGTTAATGTCATATTTGATTGCAAAATGACCTGAACTGTGCACAAAACAAGACTCAGATGTACAAGAAGAATGACTAAAGCATGACAAATGAACAAGTACCTTCGATTTTATGTTAAACCCCTTATTATTTATAGAAGTAAGACGGAGAGTGTTAGCAGGCCAAACAAATTCTCATAACGATGATTTGTCTCAACCAAACCTGTGTTAGATCCGTTATGTAACCTACCCACCCATAAATAAGCGCAAGTTATAATTGTTGAGAAATTGTACCTTGAGAGATAATCTTTGGTTTCTTCATAGTTTGCTCTTAAAGATTCTCCAAAGGGCCATAGATCTTCAGAAACAAGGAGCTTGTCGTTCAGGGCAGCAATGCCAGGGTCACCTTTAGCAAACACCATTTCAACTAAATCAATGGTGACCCGAAAGAAAGGCCATGTTTTGTACATTTCTTGAAGCATTTGAAGATTCTTGCTGTCTTTTTTAATGGCATGTTTGAACGCCGTCCCAAACCCAAGCCAAACTGGGAGATGGAACCGGTCTGAGTCCATGCAAAGATCCATGGAATGGCTCTGAGTGATTCAATGCCACCACTAGGTTTTCTTTTTGATGGGCGACTTCCGATATTCATACGCCCGTACTCCAGTTCAGGTGTTGCCTGCAGGTGTATAGACAGGTCAGTTATGGGTTGGGTGCAGCCTTACCCTTTCAAAAAGACACAAAGAAAAATCCATATAAACCCACCCATAGTTAATAAAATAAAACCACAATTACTTATGACAGTTGTTTCACTGAATAAACAAAGAAGACATAATACAAAGTGATAATCTGCAACCTCACCCTTACTTTCCTATTTACAAAGTGATGATCTGCAACCACACCCTTGCTTTCCTATTTGTCTATTCAGTGTGACAAAGTCTTATAAGTAACTGCTATATTCAAAACACTAAATTTATATGAATATATGTTGGAAATCATGTGTTACGTACTTATAGGGTTTTGATAATATCGCCATAAGGATTATGTTTAGGAACTAAGGACACGTTAAATCATTATACTTGATCACTAATTATCAACCACCTTGCGGTGGTTATGTTTAAAGTGCAGTAATTTATGCATGTCCTTGGTTCTTAAACATGGTACCCATTTTATTTGGCTACAATGTGTTTCCGGGCCGACATGTACCAAATATTTCCATTTTGAGTTTTTGACCCGAACCCATTTTAATACGAGACCACAACCATCTGACAAACCAATTTTTCCACATCCAACCATAATCATAAGCAATTATAAGTATACTTACAAGGCGGAAATACTCCACAAAACGTGGTTCCTTGAACACAATAGAACGGTACTCCTCGTTGCAACAACAGCCATCTGGTCCATAAGTTCACGCCACTCGGGCCGTGGTGAGATTGGTGGGTTCATCCCATGCTCAAGTGTAGCTGCACAAAATCTCTGAAGTGTTCTAAAACACAATGTTCCTCACCAAACGACTGCTCAATGACCTCACCCTGAACCGTGACTCTTAAAGACCCGTGAATGGTGTCTGGTGGTTGAGAGAGAAGCGCCAATGTGTGGGCCCACCACCTCTACCGACAGTTCCACCACGCCCATGAAATATAACAAGTTTGACTCCAAACTCTTTTGCAACTTTAATCTCTTCTTGAGCTTTGTAGAGCTGCCATGCAGCAGAAAACCGGCCTGCATCTTTTCCTGAATCAGAGTACCCAATCATGACTTCTTGTTTACCGTCGATCCGGTTTCTGTACCAATCGATTGAGAAAAGGCGGGCCATGGCCGCAGGGGCCGCCTCCAGGTCAGCCAGTTTTCAAATAGGGGGACCACGCGTAATGGATGTTTTACATGGCATTCGCGTTGGAGAAGCTCAACAGCAAGGACATCAGAAGGTGATGTGGCCATTGAGATAATGTAAGCACCGAAACAGTCAGATGGGAGTTCTGCTAAAACATTAAACGTGTCTAAAACATCCTTAACTTCCTCAGTTTTTGGAAGGTCTGAACCGAAAAGTGGACGTTTTCCACTGAGTTCAGCTAGAAGCCACTCTTGGCGTTTTTCTTCAGACCACTCACGATAGGACCCAATTTTTAAATGTTGAGTGATTGCATCAAGGACGTCAGTGTGTCGGTCAGATTCTTGTCTTATATCAAGTTTTACAAGTGAGAGCCCAAAAGTTGACACTTGTCTTAGAAAATCAAGAAGGCTTCCATCAGCAATCACACGGTCACCACAGTCACATAGTGATCTGTAGCATAGCTCCAGTGGTTCCAAGAACTGTGAAATATTAAAAGAGATATCAGAGAGAGCATAAAGCAAAATTTTCATTAGAGCCAAGGCATTGGGGTAAAGAGTCAAAATGGGTAATTTATGCGCCCGTTGAATCTGATTGTTCAAAACTTCTACATTTTTTAAAATTATCGGTACTTTTTCAATCACCCTATACTTTTTATAAATTAATCAGGAGGTTTTATGATGAATACATTTTGGGTGATTTTCAACCCATTTGACCACTTTCTGTTTTAGCTATTCTGTTTTATTTAACCCATTTGACATGTTAGCAATAAAACATAGCCCAAGTTGACCTATTCATAAAAGGGTAGGGTCTAGGGAGAAGTCAGAATTATGAAGGTAAGGATTAAAGATGGGTAAAATGCGCAGGCATCGAGGTTTAGGTAGCAGGTCAAAATGTGTAGTTTTTTGATGCTGGTGAATCTGGTCTTTTTCCACAAATTTACACATTTTAATCAAGATATACTGTATATAATAAGAATCAGGAGGTTTTATGCATAGTTATCCAAGAAAAATCTTGGGCAACCTTCAGCCCGTTTCCTTTATAGGAACTTTTTACTTTACTAGTTTGACCCACTAGAGATAAAAGATAGTCCAAATTGACCCGATTATAACCAGGTCAAAAAAGCAATCTAGGATTTATCGAAATTTATAATTGATGATCTTGAAGGGGTTGATACCTGTTCAAGATTGGTATAAACAGCATCATCTGGAATATCAGACATTCCATGGGCTAATAAATGGCGTGATCGTTCACGTGTATTATATAATTTGTCCCTTACATCACCAAGAATTACACGATAAGGTTCAGTGGGAGGAACCTGTTTCCAGAACTCTAAAGAAAAAGACAAACATATACGTTATTCTGTGTTTTGATATGTGGTAATACATAATTATTAACACTAACAAATACCTATAGTGCTTCACATCTCTTCTTGCTGTTCTATACAGTTCTTCTGCTCGAACACGTAGTTCACTATTGCAACGCCACATAGACATCTGAAAAAGAAATATTGGTTAAGATCAATAACCACTATGTAAAAGTACATATAACTTAGAAAGTTTATCACATACCTCAAAATTAGATCCTCTATCTGAGAAAATACATGTTTGAAGCCATCATTCTGGCTAGTAAACAACATCCCTCGTTACCTCAGGAGTTACCCTTGGATTGCCTGCATTTAAATCCAGAAGCAAATTATACAAGTGATGAATGAAATCTGTTAGATTGTAATTCTTTGTATCAGCTTTGTATTTGTATGTTTAGTGTATGTTTAGTATAGATGTTTAAAGTCTTGAAAGTAGAGGGACTTAATGTGTAAATAGTTAGTTCTTCTAACACTATAAATAGGTGATTAGTGTGTGTATTAGAGGTATCACTTGAGATAATTCACTTAATAAACGTTCATTGCATTTGTTAGTTAATTTGTTTTCTATCATTTGGTATCAGAGCAGTAACGCTCTCGATCCAAAAATCCTCTTTTCTCTCGATCGATCTTGATCATCTCCCGCTCGGTTCCAATCGTCGATCGAATTGAACTCCATCGGAATTCAATTCTTGAACTCTCGATTACAATCATCTGCGATGTATTTGACTCGTCCGAAGTGATCATCTGCGAAGTTGACTCGTCCGAAGTGATCATCTGCGAAGTTGACTCCGAATCAAGACTCTTAAGCGAACTCGATGGCAGATCGCGGTGCACAGGTGGTGCTGAAAGATACTAGCGACTCCATTTCGTTCAAGATCCCTTCTAACCCCGACGAATTACACCTCCTGGTCAATTAAGATGGAAGCCTTTATGGATGCCCAGGGAATCTGGGATGCCATAGAACCCCT